>JAPKLY010004893.1:0-13565 GCA_026898435.1 Prunella vulgaris
TACTCCTAATTAATTAATAATTCCTACCATGAATCTTTCTTCTGCTAATATATATAATATATATATATATATATATATATATATATTATATGTGTGTGAATAAAATAAATAAATATATGAAAATTAACCTGCCTGCAGATCGCACATATGTTTAACAAAAATTTATATAGATAAACTAAAATAAAATAAAACTTTACGGGCTCGAAATCCCTCCAGGCAATTAACATATGTTCTTCATTTTCAATCCCCCCAAACCCCCGCCCACACAGCCCAACAAACATGCTCCCAGGTAATGCCACGCAATGTTCTTGAAATATTTTAGTTTTATTATTATTTTTTAATTATTATAAATTTAAAAATAAATAAAATAATAACATATAATAAATTAAAATTTTGCTTTCAATTTATGTTAGTATATATAGTAACATACATTTGCTTATATAGTAACACATATTTACTTATAAAGCTGTAACATAAATTGGAGGGTAAATATGTGTTACTATTAGAACAAATGTGTGTTACTATCTTATAAAATATTGTTATTTTACATGCATTTATTTGTTTTTAGAATAACAATTTTTTCACATAATTTAAGAGCAAAATGTATGTTACTATAAGAACAAATATTGATTATTCACAAATATTTACTTATTTTTATAGAATTAATTATTTTTTTCATAAAATAATCAAGGTTATAGAAGTTGGAAATCGGAAATTGGACGTTTTTTGGCCGCCGCGAGACTAGGCGCGGCCTAGTTTTTTTTTATTTTTTTTAAATCTCATACATACTAACCTGCATACATTTTCTCAACTTAACAAGAACAGCAGCAAAGCCCAAAAATATGAATACAACAAAGCCCAAAAATATGAATCAACATAAAGCAAAAAAAAAGAAAAAAAGAAAAGGAAAGCAGGGCAGTGTTGTCGCAGGCCAAAAGAAAGAAGAAACAGGGCAGTGGAGGCGATGGAGGCGACGCTGCGACAGTGGTGATGTTGGCGATGGAGGCGACGCTGCAACGGTGGTGATGTTGGCGGCTACGCCGCAAATCTTTTCCCTACGCCGCTGCGCTACTGACGAGCCCACGATGGAGAAAGGTTCACGGTTGAAGGGAGTGAGCCGGGCGGTGGCGATGCGCCGTTGGAGTGGCGCTGTCGAAATTCAGTTGGTAGGATTTTTAATTTTTTTGCTTGGCCGCTTGGGGATTATTCTGTGAGCCCTAGTCACAATTATTTAAAAAAAATCCGACTACCGCCTTGACTCGCCTCGGCCGACTAGGGCCGCCTGGCCCGCCCAGGCGGCGTCTAGTCGGAGAACCGCCTATTTTGCCCATTTTTGTAAAAATCGGGTCGGGACGGAGCCGCCTAGCCCAATTTTTGCATCCCTGATAATAATATATGGATTACATGAAACAATAAACCTAGACCGATAAATAAATTAAGAAACACATATTTATTCTCATAAAAATATATTTTGCTCATATAGTAACATACATTTGTCCATATAATAACACAAACAGGGAGACAATTGTGTGTTACTATTAGAGCAAATGTGTGTTACTATCTTATAAAATATTGTTATTTTACATATATTCATTTGTTTTTATAGAATAAATATTTTTTTACATAATGCAAGAGCAAAATGTGTTACTATAAGAACAAATATTGATTATTCACAAATATTTATTTATTTTTATATAAATAATTATTTTTTTCATATAATAATATATGTATTAATGAAACAATGTACCTTCAATTAAATGGATGATGAATAAATTATGAAACACATATTTATTCTCATAAAAGTATATTTTGTCCTTATAGTAACACACATTTGTCCATATTGTAACATAAATTAGGAGACAAATTTATGTTACTATTAGAGAAAATATGTGTTAATATAAGATTAAATGTGTGTTACTATATGTATAAATATTTATTTGTAATATAATATTAAATATATATTTTTAATCAACATGTTAAGTACCTTGTTTTAGATTTTGATGTGTGCAAAACAATGTGGTTTATTTGATATATTGATCTAACACTTGTGCTAAGGAAATTGGTGTTTGAAATTTATAGTTGTAAGTGAAGTCTGCAGCTGTATATTTGATCAATCTACAGTTAGACATGACCCTACAGCTGTAAGGTTTTTCTACAACCAATTTTTCTTATTGACAGGACTCTACAACTGCAAGGTTGAAATCTCTACAGTTGCAAAGAACCGTTTGAAGAGATGATACAAGTCAGAGATTATTTGAAGATAATGAAGACCCTTAAGCATTATTAGTGTAGCTCTCAAGCACTCACTAAAATGTACTTAAGTGGAGGTTACTTTCTTAATTCTGGAGGATAATGGAAATTAGTTGCAAGGAAGCCAGAATTCTGATGAAAAGGACATAGTACAATCAATACTATCCTGTGTGAAGGATGAGGACCACCTCACACATGCCAATAGAGAGAGAGAGGAGCCTTATCCGGATTTCAAATTTGAAATTTCCAACGAATAAGTCACACCACTCAATCTATAAATAGAAGAAGTCCTCAGAGGAAGCAATAACAACAACACTGAGCATACAAGCATTCTGCCTATGCAAGTCTACAGCCAACAAACTTTCTGAGATAGCTTAATTGTTTTTATTCTTTGTGATTCATAGGATAGTTAGTTGGGATTTTCTTAGAAAGAATCACATATTTTGTTATTGTTCCCTCACCTATTTTATATTTCTACTTTGTGTAGATATCTCTTTGTGAGGTTTTGTAAAACTCTTTGTGAGTTAATATTCTGAGTGAATAGGGTAGTTTATCTCTTTTTAGAATAGGAATCTGAGTGAACCTAGTTCTAAGGGGGAACTACTTGTATTGATCTAAGTGATATCATCTTAGTGAATTTGGCACCTTAGTGGTGTAACAGTGGATGTAGGTGGTCTTTTTATAGACACTGAACCACTATAAATCTGGTCTATTTACTTTCTGTCTTTTAAATTCTTGCTTTGCATATTTAATTTTCTTGTTACATGCATCATTCTTTTGAAATCTGAATGCATAAAACTTTGTGTTTTTCACAAAAGAAAACCGACTCTACAGCTATAGACTTTCATAAATCACTCAACTGTTAAGTTTAGTTTATATTGATTTTCATTAACACTCACTTTATTCCGCTGCACATTAGAGTATTCACAATACAATCTTAATTTTGAGAACTCCACTGATATTTTGTCTACAAGTGATCTGTTGTTTTGCAAGTTTTTTAAACTCTGCAGCTGCAGACTTCTTAAGTCCACAGTTGTAACCTTTGTGGTCCAGTTTTCTAAAAACTCTTGTAGACTTGTTATTTTTAAACTTAGAAGAGGCTACTATAAGGTTTTAGAATCTCTCTTCTTGAAAAGTTTGAGAAATCTATTTTTGGACTCAAGGTCTATTCCCCCCCTCTAGACCTTGACCACTTTAATGGACCAACACAACATAATATTAATTAAAAAAAATTAAAATGAACTTCTAATTACTATAAAATTAAATGTAAAGGTACGTATGCAATGTGGGGTAGGGGAGGGGCACACCTGGTATGCATGGAGTGTGTGTCGGGGGGGGGGGGGGGGATGGCATGGGATATCTAATCACTACCTAGCCGCGTGTGGGTTTGGTTTTACTTTTTTTTATATATTTAGTAATTTCTACGGTAGAAATCTAGACTTGAAGATTTGAAGACTGTTCTTCACCAAATCTGAAGCGTTCTTCATCAATAATCTTCAAAGACTTCGCTCCATCCAAAACAAGACAACTTCGTCCTTGAATAAACGTTTCAACTCAAAGTCAAAATCAGACCAAAACTAAGTCAAAGTTGAAGGAAAATCAGAGGACAAATTAGAGAGAAGAACCCAATATATTCAAATAAATTATTGTATATCATTTCAAGTGTTAATAAATATTTTATTAAACAAGAATTGTTATCACAGTAGATATGAAATATTCTAGATTAATATATTTGAATTATATCACGCATTTCCTAGTACATTCCACAATTTTCTTTTTCTCCTCTTAGAAATTCTGCAATTTAAAAAAAATGTTTTACCGACTTGATGAAAGTTGTCATCTCAGATTCTAGGTGTAGTTCTTTTCGACGGTTGGACTATTTTTTCCCCATTTGGTTTGTTATAAACTCAGATCAATTTTTCCACCCATTTGGTTTGTTATAAACTCAGATCAAATTTTTAAATTTAGCATATTAATCTCATTTGGTTAAATTATAAATCTAATTTGTTTACTAGGTTGGTTTGCCCCACTATTCATGAAATTAAGTAAGTATGAATGAGGGGAAAAATCGATTCTATTAATGATTCTTTGAATGATTTGTTTTAATTAATCTTTAACTTTTTATTCTGAAAATGTCAGATTGAAATCTCATAATTTATTTTTTTGCCCTAATATTCATCTGGTTTGTTATAAAATTCAGATTTGATTTTCGTATAATCTCACTTGGTTTAATTATTATTTTTTATAAATCATAATTGATTATTTGGTTTGTTTGCCCAAATTTGGTCACCTCTTACTATGTATTTAAATACCCAATATGACATGAATATTTACTAGCATGCTTATTTTCCAAACAAAATAAAACATATTTATTTTACTAACTTGTTTGTTTTGATTTTTATGTTATTGTAGTAGATATGAAGTTTTCTACATTAATATATTTGAATTATATCACGCATTTTTTAATACATTCCACAACTTTCTTTTTTTTTTCTTCTTCTAGAAATTCTGCAACTTTGAAAGAAAGATTTTACCAACTGGATGATTGTGGTCATCTCAGATTCTAGCAATGTGTAGCAGTTTATACATCCTTGTGTATCTGATTATCAAGCTTTCTCTAATAGGGATATTCCCGTTTAAAATTTTCTAAGTCATCGTCGTCATCTTCAATGGTAACTGCTCCATAAACCTACACAATGTGAATAGTTTCATTCATATTAGAGGCATGCACAATTATAGTTTTATTTATTTTGTTAAAATAAGCACTTGGTTAATTAAACGTTTAGATGAAATGTGCTCTTAATTCATAACTTTCATTTTTGCTAACATAGTTAGTTAGTTGAAGCATCCAAAAGCTTCTATTTTTGCTCTCATTTAATAAATACGTCACATATTTTTCATGCAAATTTTTATATAAAATTTAATTTCATGTTTGTGTTCAAGAATCCGTATATTTCAGAATGGAGGCAAAAATATTTTAATTTTTCAACTTCTTCTGATTCAACTGTTTTTTTATAATAATGTGCAATGCCCAGACCATAATGAAGAAAGAAATGGCAAGAGAGGATACTCTTATCTCAGCTGCATACAAATTTTGATTGTTTCGATGGAATGCTACTGACATTGCATGATATCATCGCCAAGGAAATAAATTCATTAATTTATTTGCGTCATTTAACATTTAAAAAGATTTTCAATCAACTGAATCAAATGCCTTGAAAAAAGTAAACGTTGAATTGAAGACTCTCCATTATTTTCCTCTTCAATTCATGATTTCATCAACTCGACTTGAGAATTCCTCCAAAAGTTAAGAGTTAAAATAGAATTTTAGTTTCTAAACAAATTAAGAGATATTTTATAAATTTTGAATGTTTTGTTCAAATTAATATGTGGGTTTCTGCATGACTCCAGGAAATGACTTGACCCTAAAATCTTATCAAATTCCATGAATTTCCAAACACCATTTGTCACATACTCACATTTATATCTATATCTATGCTATATTAAAAAGAAGCTAATCTTTGTAAAATATTTTTTGGACAGATTTATCCCTCCATAATTTCACTTCGTTCGGTTACACCCCTCCCAAAACAATAATACTACGTCTCTCCATTCCTCAATGTTCAAACCCTACCCCTAGATTCTTCTCCCTTCCCCCAGCGATGGATCCACGACCAACGTGTTTGGATCGTCTGCCACGTAGGAGGCGGCCGCTCTTGCCTCTTTAGACGGATCGCGTGTCTTCGCTGATCGACTGATGTTTTACCTCACCCTCGTGCGGATCACGTGCCTTCGCTAATCGACTGTTGTTTCACCCCACCTTCGTGCGGATCGCGTGCCTTTGCTGATCGACTACAGTCTCACGACAAGTCCTCAAATCACGATGGATCAGCTTATTATGTGAAGGTATCATTTTATTGTTGAACAAATTTGATGGAGTAAGGTTTTTCATTAGAACAATTGTGATTGTCTGGTATCTCCAGCTTCAAAAGTTTATTTGCTATTTTTTGTATGAATGTTAAGTTGTACTCTCTACTTTTTGTTCTTTGTGTTGAATTGTTATCGTTGAATGTTTATTCTTTGATTATCAACAATATTTTTCTTTGAATCCATGGTTTGAAATTTCTGATTTTTGGGAACAAGTTATCATATTTTACATGTGTCTGATTAAATTTGATTTTGGGGATTGTTTTGCATTTTCATGTAGGGTTGGTTTGGAAGTTTTGTAGGCCAAGCAAGTTTATCTGGATAAAAACCCAAATGATCCTCCGGCAGTGGAAAAATTTCAGGTAAGCCCCCTAATTCTCCTTAAAGAGAAATAATGCATGAAGTATAATGGCTTCATTGTCTCTGAATAAATTCAACTTTAAAGAAGAATATCTTGGTGGTAGATACTATGCTCCAAACAAGTGAGTAAAAACCTTCAAAAGAAATTTTATCAGTTCTTGGTTCTTTGATTTATGATGAACTATCGTTTCTGCTTACAGAAATCAGATACATTAATTGTTTTTATTTTGTCGTTGACCACATCATCTTGATGTTGTAGGTTTCTTCAGTAGCAATTGGTGGGCGTCAGTCCGCCAGCGCCATTGAAAAAAGAGTTCTACAAGTACTCGATGTATGTGGATTGTGTTTTTTCTGCATACTTATGGTAAAACATTCATATTTCTCTTCAAAATCATCTTGCTGATAATCACATTTGAGTTTGAATCACAATTCGTCTCATAACTATTTGACAAAATAGATTTAGTCCCAAAATTAACTCTTTATCAGATTTAGTCCCAAATTTTCAAATAAGGTACAATTTTAGTCCCAAAATTAATTTTTTATTAGATTCAATCCCAATTTTTTTTTATAAGGTCCAATTTTAGTCCCAAATTAAAGGTAAAAAGTGAAATAATATTAGATTTTACGAAATTTTTATATTATTTATATTATTTCATTAATTTTTTGTATTTATATTATTTCATTAATTTCATTAATTTTTATATTATTTTTATATTAATTTTCATTAATTTCGTTAGTTTTTATGTATTTCTATTATTTTGTATTATATATTTTACGAGTTTGTATTTATATTATTTCATTAATTTTTATATTATTTTATAAAAAGTGTATTTATATTATTTCATTAAATTTTTGCTAATCAATTTTTTTTTACATATATTATGATTTTTTATATTCACTTTTCAATTTTATTTGAGGCTAAAATTGGACCTTATCAAAAAATTTGGGACTAAATCTAATAAAAAGTAAATTTTGGGATTAAAATTGGACCTTACAAGAAAATTTGGGATTAAATCTAATAAAAAGTTAATTTTGGGACTAAAATTGGAACTTATTAAAAAAATTGGGACTAAATCTAATAAAATGTTAATTTTGAGACTAAATCTATTTTATCAAATAGTTATGGGACGAATTGTGATTCAAACTCTATCACATTTTATTTCAAGTAAATGGTGTGCCAACATTCCAAAATTGTGGGAGTTACTTTCTACATCTTATAAATTCAGTATCACTCTCACATCTTATGCACACAGGCGTGGTTGAGCATAAGCATTTCACCTCTTTGCAACACTGAAGAAACTAACCAATAAGGTGCATCCAAGACCCTTGTATCTTTGTTATTGTTTTTGTTAAAATTAGTTTTTGTAGGCTTTCTGCAATGAATATTGGCTGTCAATGTGGATTTTGTTGTAAGATGTTTTGAAGCTGATGAATGTGGAAATTTTCATGGTACATTTGAATAGATTATTGAAAATGTTGTGTTTTTTTTTCTATAATTTAGAAAATGTATTCAAATGGTTGCAAAATTACAATGGTGTTAAAATAAACAACCTCCTCGACCACAATGCTAGATAAGATAGCCTTTGATGCTGGCTTAAGCCTTTTGAAACCTTATCCAAGTTGATCCAGTCTCACTATCATAAGTATTGAGAATTTAAGATGAAGATCATTTTAGTGAATGCATTTCTCTACTTTAAGATAGAGGCCGTGTCTATTACAGTAGGACATTTTTAATTAGGTGCACTAGAATTAGTGAACTTTCATCTGAACATGAATTTGAGTGTAACTCTATTTACTAACATTCTTAATGCTTGAAGAATCTGATGGTATAAATGAACGTTTATGGCCTTTTATCTTCTGACATCAATAATTTACAAAGTTTTCTAAGTTTTTGTAGTTGTATATTCATATTTTCTTGTGGTTGCTTCTTTTTTATGCTTCCTGCGTAAGTCATCCTGGTTAAATTTTATTTATTTATTTTAAATTATTCAAATCAACTCTCTGCCCTGCTTCGTTCCTGCATGCTCTGTGCAGCGCACGAGCAATTTTGAGTATCTCTTCTTCGTGTATCTCGGTTGATCTTTGAAGGCTGAGTGAAGAAAACATCTCCACAGCAGATAGTCGCCGGATTGTCCTCCAGAGGCCGCCGTAAGGTAACCCCATGAAGGCGACATAGTTGTAGGAGAGGCGGTCGGCGGCCATTGATTTGGGGCGGTTGGCGAAAACTATGTCGTTTTTGGTGAAGCATTCTACGACGGCGGATGGAGAGGAAACGACGGCAAATGATTTGCAGCCTAATCGGAGGTGAAATATGGGACCATAACGGGATGATAAAGAGGTGAGTGATAGATGCAGGGGATGCTTGATGAGATGAAGATGGCCTATGAGCTGGTGGACTTGGTGGGAGATTAGGGACAGAGGAGTTGTGTCTGAGTTTGAATATGATGAACAAAACAAAGAGTAACACTAGAAAGACATAATAGCTCAGATTCTCCATGATTTTGAACAGAGTTATGGATTTCAAAAGGATTATATATATAAGAGAGAGAATTTTGTGCATGTGAGTGAGAGTACTTTTTAAGCATAATTTTTTTATTAAATATGTATTGAATAAAATACATATGAAAGAAATTATTTGATGAATATTTTAAAAGCAGAGATTTTGATAAATATTTTTATTTTTAAATCGCAAAATTTAGTAGGATGAATTTAAAAAAATAAATAAATATTTTAAGAATTGATGAGGTAGTACTTATCTCTTACATAAAAGACCCACATAAGAACTTGCATGCTACAAAGGCCTAAAATGAATTATTACTTACAAAAATAAATTAAGATAAAACGAGAAGTGACATTATGTGCTCCAACTTGCTAAATAATTTGAGAGATACCTAAATAAAGTTATTTTAATTTTCAGATTCAGGAGAAGAATGTCTACAAGAAATACAGAAATTTGATAGCTTGTGAAGACAAAAGAGTATAAATTCTTAGTCAAGATGGATTATAATGAGAAAGATAGAAACGAAAAGAAAATAGTTGCAAAAGATGTCTCTAAGATTTATAAAGTTAAGTCCGATGGAGGAATTTCTACCCACAAATGTAAGCTACAAGGCTAAGGGAGTGTTTGGTTTGATATTTTTGGAGGTGGGTAATTGTAATCAAAGTCATAGTGTGTGTTTGGAATGACTCTACTATGTTTTTCATTCCCAAAAATTAAGTAATCTACAGCTATTTGAAAACTATGACTTTCATTCCATACCCCTGGCCAATGGGCTCCTCACTTGAGTGAGTGACCGGCTTCGATTCCATTTGGGAACGAATAGGAGGGAGATATAAGGTTGGCTTGAAGATATGAGTGTATGGAGACTTGGTGAACAACTAACTTCTAACCACTAACAACTATAATTTACCGATAAAAAAAATTAAAATAGAGTTTTTCCTTTTGTGGAACTTTCATTACCACCCTTTTATTCCACGAGGAAAATAATTACGGTGTTCAGACATTGAACTGTTTTTTAATTTGAGTTTCATTTGAAATAATTTCTCTTTTAAGAGCTGTTCTTTTTTTCTTTTTTCTTTTTATTTGAGTTTCATTTGGAAATTTATCTTTTTTCGCAATATGATATTAATAAAGAATGAAAATAATATCTAATTTTATTATGTTCATGTGTGTGCTCATATATATTTTTTTACATAGGTTGTTATTGTAATTTATTGTATAAACATAAATAGAAATGCCTGTTAAAAGATAGTAATTTCTTCTTTTAGATATGATTTTGAAAATTTTGAACCCATTTTTTGAGATATTTGGACTTTGGACCCCATACACTTGGAATACTTGGAGTTTTTTTTAATTTACTCACTTTAAATTAACAATAAAAATTAAAATTAAATAACATATAAAAAAATACTTTATAGATATGGAAAACGTGTAACACACATTTTCAATTATCACCAACGTGCGAAGAACGTGTAAGCCAACTAGTTGTAATAAAATAGTCATATCTCACTTTAAATAATTATTTCATTTTATGGGCCATTACAAACTAAACTTAGGTTTCAAATCTATATATTCAAATCAGTCCAAAAAGCCCAAATAAAAACTTCCCAAACTTAATCCAATTTGCTGTCCTCTTCATTTCTTTCACATGCCCATTATTTCTGGAATATCCAACAGCTAGCAATCTGTGTTGCCTTCCTATAAAAGGAGGATCAGGTACAAACCCTAAGTATTCAATATCATCAGCGCCTCCCTCGCTCCCCAAAAATTTCCTCTAAATCTATGAAATGTTATCCCCTCATGTGCTAGAGCTTTGCAGCATCTCTTGAGTCTTGTGTATATGGCTAAACAAATTTTGCGGTTTGCAGCGGAAGAAGAAAAAGAGTCCATCATTACATTGGATCCGCTCAGGTATGGACGCCGTTTCCCCCCTTTTAATTAGTTTTTATCTTTTTTAATTATGTAATAATTTAGAGATCTATGGCAGGATGGACTTATATATTCACAATTGTGGAGTCGTAATAGGTAAAATTTAATGTGTTTTTGCAAAGTAATTTCAATTATATATATGTGTGTGTGTGATTAATTAAGAGCAAGTTATTCTCCAGTATTGTGAAGGTTTCTTGTGGTTTGATATTATCTTCAAGTTTTCAGTTCACGACTTACCTGTCAAGCCTTTCGTCGTCTCCGTCTCGTTGACAGGCTTTGCCTACATCTGGGTGAAGGAATATAACGAAAACTGGAGGGCATTTAAGCCAGGTTATCAAGAGCTTGATGAAAATGAGGAGTTTGATGATATACCTATAGATGAAGTAAGAGTGATATATTAGTTATAGTATATATATTTGGTTTAAAAGATAAAATTATTTATCCAGCCAAAACATGCATATTTTTGTTAGATAGATAATTTTATATGCTTTAGTTTTTAATAATCATTGTTTCATTCTTACATGTTTATGATGCGGTTGTAGGTACCTAGTCCAGTCAAAGTTGATGAAGATGATATCTTTGTTGATATCACCAAAGTTGATAAAGACATCAATTTCAGCAATTCGGACATGTCGCAGGGAGAAATACAATACCTGAGCCACACGTCGATTCTTAAAGAGGGGGACGAGAAGGATGTTAGCGAATCTCGTCTCATCGAGGAATCGGGGGAGGGTCACTTAACTACAAATGAATATATTGGGGACGAGAAGGATGTGGATGAATCTCGTCTCGCCAAGGAATCGGGGGAGGGTCACTTAACTAAAAATGAACATATTGGCTCCATTCCTCCGGAAGGTATGATCTTTGATTCAATGTATATTCAATCGAGTTCTAGTGGTGTTTTGTTTAAAACATCTTATAAGTTGTTTAAGAGCTTATAAGGTGTCTTAGAGTGTTTGCCAAAATATGATGTTTATATATTATAAAATTTTAAAATAAGTTCATTACATCTTAATTTAAAAAAAAAAATTAAAAAATTATGATAAATTATTAAAAAAAATTTATAAGTTGCATTAGCCAAACACTAACAATCTATATATTACACAAAAATAACATCTTATAAGCTCTTAAAACAACTTATAAGATTTTAAAATAAGTTTAGTTAAACACCCCTTAGTATAAGTATTAGTAGGACACGATTAATAATATGTTGTATATTTATTATTTCTTTCATATATATATATATATATATATTAGCTACTTCATTGAAACTATTTTATTCTTTTAATGCAGAAGAAGAAAAGGCAGCACCTCTTTCTGCTAAAAGAGAGAGGAGACCTACAAGCAAGTTTTGGGATTTCTATATGTTACTGGGCGAAATGCAATACCTGAGCGACGAGCCGATTCCTGAAGAGTGGGACGAGAAGGATGTGGGCGAATTTCGTCTCGCCAAGGAATCGGGGAAGGGTCACTTGACTACAAATGATCATATTGGCTCCATTCCTCCTGAAGGTATGATCCTTGATTCTATGTAAATTCAATCGATTTTTTTGGGGTGTTTGACTGAGTTTATAAACTCTTTAAAATATCTTATAAGTTGTTTAAGAGCTTATAAGATCTCTTTGTGTGTTTGTTAAATTGATGTTTATAGGTTCGCAAAAACTTGTGTGCATGCAAGTGTATACTATGCACTTGCATTTTACTACAATTTTAAATTTATTTTTCTTTTTCCAGAAACACACACTACACGTCGCACTGTGTGTTTTGTGGTATATGAAGTTGTTCTTAAGGTATTGCCAACATTTGTTCTTTGAGTATTAAAAAGTTGTTCTTGGGGTATAACTAAATTGTTCTTAGGGTATTAATAATTGTTCTTGGGGTATTGATAATGAGAAACTGAACTGGAACATATATAATTAATAATATGAAGAGAGTTTCAGCGTTCAGCCAAATGCTACTCCCAACAACAATAGTTCAGCTACAGAATTCATATAATATATAATTAACACATATATAATAATATATAAAATCCCTCTAAATACCCAAGAATTATAATACCCCAAGACCAACTCACAATACCCCAAGAAAAAGTAAATAATTAAACTAAAAAGAAGATCCAAATAATTCATGGGAAAATTAAGTGATTGTTCTATGAGTATTATAAATTATTCTTTGGGTATTATAAGATGTTCTTTAGGTATTATAAATTGTTCTTTGAGTATTAATCGATTTATTTATTAAATTTTCATTTATAAATTATTCTTTGGATATTATAAATTATTATTTGAGTATTATATATTGTTCTTTGAGTATTATAATTTGTTCTTTAGTTATTAATAAATTATTCTTTGGGTTTATTCATTTATAAATTGTTCATTGAGTATTATAAATTATTCATTGGGTATTATAAGTTGTTCTTTAGGTATTATACCCCATGAACAAATTATGATACCCCAAGAACAATTCACAATACCCCAAGAACATTTGTTCTTTGGGTATTAAGAAGTTGTTCTTTGGGTATAACTAAATTATTCTTAGGGTATTAATAATTGTTCTTGGGGTATTGATAAAGCAATGCCTTCTTTGTTATGGTAGTTGC
>JAPKLY010004894.1:0-13564 GCA_026898435.1 Prunella vulgaris
CTCTGGACTAGAATGTTGCCCCGATAACGATGCATACTCAGAGAGAAACCTACGAAGCACCCGGCAATTAGCAACTGAAGCACGATAAAACACAATAATATAATCCGCAAAAAAACAAATGAGAGGGAAAAGTTGAGGGAAAACAAATTACCCATGGGAGAAGTTGAGGATGCAACTGAGGAAACAGCCTCATGAGTAGAGTCACGTCCAGCATTTTGCAAAAATTGAACCAAATCTGGGCCTCCATACTCCAATAACTCATCATCAAGGCCTAGGTCAATCAATGTTCGATATATATACTAGTGGAAAACTCCATCTGAAGATTGAAGACCAAGTTGAATGATCTGGCATCAAGCAAGTCTTCCATGAGCCTGGAAGGTGGCTTGAGACCACTAAATAAGTGGGGGCGTTGATGTAACAAATAAATAGAATCCAGCCTTTCGTACGGTGAAAAAGATTCCTAGGTTACCGGTTATTTTGTCGGGTATGTGCCCGCTTTTTGTTTTGGATATGCGATTTTATTTCTTTCTTTGGGAGTTTTGACTTAATCGGTCGGGCGCTTCGGATACCAACTTTTGGGAAAACTCTCTGTTCTGTGCAAGTCAACTTCTCCAGGGTTTTTTTTATTAGCTCTACACGGAACACGAAGGCAATCTCATGAATGGATATGTCACAAAGAAGTTCAGAAATGGTTCTTAGACACCGTTGATCGGCTTTGCGGGATCACCTTACGTATAAGGACCTGATCCACTCTAGGCTAGGCTCTATGGGCGGTGCTTTCTCGATCCGATTTCTGACTTGAATTAAGACATCTTCTTCTCTTACGAGATTTCGGAGTGATCAGAAGTAGCTACCGAACTACCGAACTAGGAGCAAAGATGCGGACATGGAGTATGAAGGGGAATACTAAGTCAATCATAGAACATTAGCAGTTACCGTGACGGTCGGTATTGGTTTCCTTTCTTTAGCGCTTTAGCCTCCTTTCTTCTCTTATGATCTTTCTATTGACGTAGAAGTGAAGATAGTAGAAGTCATAGTCAGAGATAGAACCTGTAAACTAGAAACTAGAATCTTTCTAACAACCTTCCATCCTTATACACTAAAAGCATATACACATTACCAGTAGAAAAGCTATAGAACCTGCTGCGACACTTTTATATATATATGAAGTATAATAAACTGACTATATATTTAGATAGATATGCACCAACTTCACCTAAGTTTTAAAAACCTACACTGGTCGGGGCTTAACCAGCAGCGGTGTACACGACTCGTTATAGTCAGGGTAAAACCATACACCAAAGAGGGTTAGCATATGAGGTCCGGCAAAACTATAAGTGAACATCCTTAAGCTTACTGCGGTACATTCCCAACGATATATCCAAACACTGAATAATTAAAAAAAGAAAATGAAAACAGGCCGTCATGGAAACACTCAACAAAGTCATGTTAGTCAAGTAAAATTTTGATACTATACAAATCATAATCGGTATAATCGGTCAGATGTTGTTGAGAGTCATAGGAATGAAAGATATATACAAGAAACCACTAGTCGTACTCTTTCTAATTCATCTTATTCTACTACCACTTCTCATAGTCATAACACTCATAGTCTTTCTTCTTCTCTTTCTTCTTTCTTACATAATTGGAAAATACCTTCTTCTTCCAATCATAATAGCACATCGTCTTATGGTCTAATTCCTGCTTACTTGTACCGGAAGTTACAGAACTGGAAAGAGAAATATACACCTACCCTTACTAAACCACCATTCTTCTATTCTAACCCTTGTAGCTTCATAGGAGCACCGATACTCATGAAGTGTTTGGCTATCGCTGCTCACCCTCTCAGTCTTTCAAGTTTATAAATGTGCAACTACCTATGACTCTTGATCTATTTAGGAAGCTTTATGAGGGGCTTGAGCTTATATATACGCACGCCAATGGATGAAAGGGAGGTGATGTGTTCCCATAGTCGCTTAGGTCGAGGATGGAGACGCTTAATTCTTCCACGAGGTGTCAAGCTCCTTAAGACCTCCTTTGACTTCTTGATTCAAGCGGATGGTTGTACTAATTACTTCATGGTTACGCTCTTCTTAGGAGTGGGCATAACGATCTGGCATGACATCTGCCTGAACAACGTGGGCTATGACTCGCTGTGAGACTTCCAAGATCTGGCACACTATCAGTCTGGCTTTCATCGGATCGCATTTATAGAGGATGGTTCCTATGCTCACCTGATAAGGAAGATCATGGAAGAGGTCTATCCGTTTAATGAGATAGACTATGAGGGACTCTTCAGGAATGGTGCAGCAGATGGGAACCCGTCTAAGCTGAACAGGAAAACTTGCATGCCTTTATTCGGGTTAGCAGCAGCACTGGTCTTTTTTGTTGCTTGTGGTGTGGTGCCTACAGAGGATATTCCATTCTAAAAGCAAATAGAGAGACTAGGACATAGTCTTGAGTTAGGTATTGAGAGGTATATCATTGACTTAGTAAGGTAGTTTACGAGGTTCAAGATGTGCAAATAGTGAGGTTTAACACACCTTGAAAGCACCTGAACGTGTGATACGTACCTAAGGAGAGCCAAACACTCCTTAAAACAACGTATTCTTGCCATCTAATGGATTTGTTGTTGAACAGCTTAAGCTTAAGGCTATAGATAGGATTCCCTTTCTTTCAGATTCTTTTGCATGGAGCACGAAAGCTAGCATAGGGAAGGCAAAGCAAGTCCCAGTTGACAGTTGACTGCTTAGCTACAGGGGATGGGATACACGTGCACGGTACTTTCTCGCTTGATGAAGGGGAACACAAAGTCTAGTCTTTCTTTCTGTCCTAGTCATCTTCCCCTAGGCAACTCACTACTTCTGACTCTCTAGGTGGTACTAGTCAAACATGGTGACAGCGGCTAATCGAGAAGCTAGCTAGACGTGTTAGGACAGAGAGAGAGACTGTATATGTTGTTTTGAGTATATCTTGTAATGAGAGGCCCTAGGACTGGTATAGGAGAGAGACTATATAGGCTTAAGAGTGAGATTGAGTAAGGTAGTTTACGAGAAGACTAGCTAATGTGAAAAGAGTATGGTTTAAGGCACCTTTACAGCACCGTTGTGTGTGATCTCGAAGGGGCTGAACTCTCGATGAAACAACGAATGATGGTCATAGAATAGAAATGAGATGAGTTGCTACCTTTGGTCTTCTTGTGTTCTTTCTCTGATTGTTGTTCTGTCAGCTTATTCGATCTTTGCTTTGTCTTAGACTCTTCATATTAGCCTTCAACCTCTTCTCATAGCGGGGACAGGATTTGAACCTGCAATGTTCTAGTCATGAGCCAGATGAGTTCACCATTCCTCTACCCCGCATGAAGAGAAGTCATTTCTTTATATTAAGAGATTTCTGGGGAAAGCATGGAATGCTAATACTCCGCGGCCGCCAGCTGTGAATAAAGGGTTGATCCTTACTCTAACAAGTAAGCTAGTAAACTACCCATACTCTGTTGCTAGTTTGTACGCCCCTACTATTGGGTTTACCCTCGTATAGCGACTTTGCAGTTGAACTTCTGAAGCGAACCTTAGCTACAAAGCAGTATCGGAAAAGAAAAGATCTTGAATAGTCCCCTCTTCGATGGATTGAAAACTTTTTTCTCTTTCTTTCTATTTTTATATAGGGATCTTCATGCTACTGATAAGTAGCGAAGCGATCCTAGGCAGGAGAGCGAGTGGTATAGGCAGTTGAAATTGGCGTAGCTAACGAGCTAGCAGCTAAGGGCTGGAAAATAGAGTCCAACCAGTCTCGTCTAAAAGAGTATAACTGCTACTAGAACAAAGAAAGACATTGATGAATTTAAATCTTGGACCTTGACTCGGAATCGCTACAAGGCCGATGTCTTTAAAGACAAATGTACTTGTGTACAACAATTGCATATGTGATGTTACGGGTAAGCGAAGGAAGCACCAGTATATCTCATTGAATACCTCGCTTCATGCAAGGCTGCCTCATACTCCATTGCTCCTATGGACTGCATCGAAAGACTGAGGTTCGAAGACAACTCTTTGTTAGAGGACATCAACAGATTAAAATGTTGTAGGCTACCAGGGGGAAATAAACTTAGACAACTAAGGCTTGGAACTGGAAGAGATTCAAATTATACCTTCGTCTGTTCAATCAGTCAGTAGGTGAGCTTTGCTTCTGCGGCATACCGTCCGTCACGGGACCATTTCCACACTGGAGTGCCTCTACCTTGCGGCAGAGAGCTTTTAGAACTCACAGGCTAGGGGCCTGGGGCCGGAAAGCGACTCTGGAACACCATCCCTTCCGAAAGAGCGGGATTTCAGGATCGAATTGACATCTCCATTACATACGCTATTTCGAAGTCACAAAGTCCGCGCCAATTCAGTTGTCCAAAGCGTGTCAAATGGCTTGTCCACTTTTCACGTAGGAAAGAACCTCCCCCGGACAGACAAAAACGCTCTTTCAGCCTACGAACTTTTAAGGGCCTCTACGATTGATGAATAGAAGACCTACTTACGAGGATGGATCAATCTATTGAATGCAAGAAAGCAGCTCCGAAGTTTTCCTCAAACTGCACCCGAGCCAAGGGGTTGAATGTCGAAACCAACCATCCCCAGAGTGCGGTGAAAATCCAATCAAGATCTGTCTTCCGCTTTATTAATACATTGATAGCCTGATTAGTAGAGGATTCGAACCCCATAGAATGGTATGGGCTAGATGCCTTCCGATCATCAGATACAATACACGATTTGATCTATGCAATTAGTTGAATACTATATATCACTAAACCTTCTTTCTAAGTATGATAGAGGTGACGAATGGAGAAAGTTTGATCTCAGTGATTCAAGGAGCGACAAAAGTGATCAATTGTTGGGCTTTTCGGGGTGCTCTTATTAGGCAAAGAGGTCGGATAGCGAAAATCTGCGTTCAAATCGATCTAAGTGCTCCCGGGATTCGAATTGGCAAGCATCGTTAAAAGATGGAATATGAAGGACCTTATGAAAATGCGATGGGAAATACATAGAAGTTGCATTCATCCTAACACACTTCTAGAGTCTGTTTTTAGCAGCAAATAGGGGGGGTAGTCGTTTCCCTTTTATAACCCTAAACCTGGATCCGCTTTACGATGTATTAGTCGAACCCTTAGGATTAGGATACGACGCCTTGCTCCTTGAGTATCATGGGATTGAATACCCCGACCTCCCAGAGGCTCCCGAGAAAGCGATTTCAGCCTTCCGGACAGTTAAGGGCCATTCCTACGTCCCTCATCGGTCTGAATCCCCACCCGTTTTAGAGGAAGGATCAAGCAATTCACGGTCCCTGGCTATACGAAAAATAACGGATTGTACTACATCGAAGACGGATACCACTTGTACAGCTTAGAATGCTAATGGAAAGCGTAGGCCCACTGGAAGACTTTGACTTGTAAGGCTAGCATAGCAAACCGGAAAGAGAGGTACGAAAGCGGATGGAGAGAGGATGGAACCTTCTCCTACTACATTTCGTTACCTATGATGGACCACTAGACGACAACAAAGACTAGACGGATTGGTTACCGAATGAAGAGACAGAGCTTTGACATCCTCAAGTCACAAAGAAAGGCTACGGGCAATGGTCCTAAAAAAGGAAACCAGCCCATGGATATACAACTGATTGGACCACTGGCCAAACAGAACGAGGAGAAAGGGAATACATCAAGAAGGGGCTAGACCGAAAACAAGATTACCGGCATCCCAGGTCTTCACCTAATTGTGGAAGAGGGGAGGTGAGCTGAGTATCAACTCTCTCTCTCGCGCCTTTATTCAGCTTGTTCCTGTTCGTCTATTTGGGACGGGGTGGGGTTCCTTGATATGTTGGTGTCAAGGCGGTCGAAGAAGGCTAAGTAAGTTAGAGCAACCGATGCTTTGGTCATTCAGTTGACTCCTTGCTGCCAGTCCGTGCTTGCTGTCATGCTGGCAAAAGCAGGGGTTTCGGCCGGTTTTACCTATTATTGGATTTGAACCAATGACTCCCGCCGTATGAAAGCGATACTCTAACCGCTGAGTCAAGTAGGTCAAGCTGAGTCAAGTCAGATAAAACCCTATAAGAAAAAATGAAAAAGCCACGCAACCAGAGTCCCCCTTACTATACAAGGGGACAAGGGGGGCGGAGCGCTAAGAAAGAGAAAGCGTTATCACTATACGAAACTTGTCGCGGCACGAATTCGTAGTTGGTTGTACACGAGAGTTATCGTTTTTCATAGCGCCTACTACTCCAATCCAAGTTCTTGAAAGAGTTGCGTTCTTCTATGCAAGAAGAAGACAGAAAATAAAGAGACTTTAAATAAAACAGCCAGAGGAGTCGCTCTAAATAGACATTCTTTCTAGTCCGGAGATCCCTGGGTACACGAATCAAAAATCCAATGCCAATGCTTTTGACGGAACATCCTTCCTACGTGTTATGCCACCCTCGATGTTCGTCTGACGTTTCCCTGATCGAGATTCCGTAATTTCGTATTGGTCTAGTGTTGTGTCTTTCTTCAAGAGAACCGTGGCGGGTATGGGGCTTTCAACAGCACACGAGCCTTTGCGGGGAGGGATAATTCCCCGTATGGAAACGAAATACACGGGGACAACAAAAGTTCTTTCTTTTACAGTTGAGGGCTAAAGGCCTTAGTATCCGACTTATACTTATCTCGTGCATGCTCGAATTTAACGTATTTGAGAGTTGCAAAACCCTGGGAAATTTACTTGCTACATTTTGCGCATGGGCGAGTAGGAATTATTCAATCGATATCGAGCGCTCTGGACTCAAATAGGCTTTATAGATTGGCTCGGTATAGGACTAGCCACTTTTTCATGAAAGAGAGAAGGTGTGACATGAGCGCCTTGGGAAAGGAATTGACTTTGTTGAGAATTCTTTTCGTCTACCTTATATATGAAATATTATTATTTATATATGGATTGAGCTGTATAGACCATGTCAGTAGGGACCCTTGCACCTGTCCTTTCTCTTCATCTTCACATTTCTATGTACTATGATATCGATTCTTCTAAAATAGATAATCTCCGTATAAGAACTGAGAAGCATCCGCCAACCAACTTCTCTTGAAGCAGCGAACCGCCCCGACTTTCCTTATGGAAGGAATCCCATTGCATTGGGCTAACCATGTTCCGGGAGCTACAGATGCCGTTAAGGGATCCACTAGGGCAGTCAACCCTTAACCACGTCCAAAGCTTTGCGAACCCGATAACCGGCCAATGCTGCTACTACTGCGACTTTCAGCTAACCAATTCCCATGTCTCACGTGGTGCTCGTGGTCTAGCCCGCTTGCCTTCGATTATTGCACATCTATTCTCTTATCTTAACGACTACGACTTTTTGAATTGCTTTATTTTATATAGTAGTAGTGGGAATATATAGGAGATTTCTTATTGTTTACGAGATTTCAAACACAACACAGCAGAAAGATCCCCTTGTTTGTGAATGTGAATCGATCGGGAACTCCACCAATGGGAAAGAAAAGATAGGGTTTTAAAAACTCCACAGAAGGTGAGCCAATTCTTTGTAACTACTTAGCGAAAAAACCTGTACAACCAACCAGTCTAACGGGAACTTGTATTTGCAGTTTCACCTCCGATTAGAACTAGTGAACTATCTTACGTCACTAATAGTATTTGACCACGTTAACAGTTGTAATGTACGAAACGACTTCTCCAAGTGTTACCAATTTGTTCCCGATGAGGACTCTTTGATTGGAAAAGTCCAGTTTCTCTATGCGGAAACCACCAGTCTTGTGTAAACCAATCTAACCACCGAAGCTAACTATCTTACTTAATGAAAGCTCGACCTGTGGAATGGGACTGTTTAGAGGTAAACCCCGCTTCCCGACGAAAGCCTTGCCTCGTAGCAGACTTCTGGCGATATCTTATGTCGACCCTCGACCTACTCTACCCTGTGGATCGGCATCCCCAAGATATTATCAGATACTAATATGATACGAAAAGCTTCGGAGCAGCTTTTCTGCCTTTGCCACGCTTTCCCGGTGTCCTTCGCTTGACCCATGTGCCGGTTGTAGCTTCCGGTTAGCGTTTAGAGGACAACTGCTTTTACGCGGTGACCATTCCTTATGAAGTCATGGAAGTTGGGTATACCTTTCTATCTCATAGAAAGAATGGATTGATGAAACAAAACAGATGACAAGGCCGGATTGAGCAACCTGACTAGTTAAACAATAGCCTATTTTCAACGGGATTGAGAATTCGGAGCTTCCTCGAAATATCAAAATCTCATAAGAGAAGAGAAAATCCCAGTTCGCATCGAAAGAAAAAGAACAAGCGAGATCACACGCGCTAAAGAATGGAGAGCTTCGGAAAGAAGAGACCAACAGGAACAGAACACAAAGAATGAAGAGAAGTGGACCACTTGGAGGAAATCGGCACAGCGGCATCACGAGACAGAGAAAGAAGATGAGTGGGCGCTCAGACCGAAAGAATGGGGAAATGAATCGATTAGGGCCGCAGCTTCAGCTCAGCAGGAAGAAGTCATAGAACAGACTACTGACGAGACTAATGAAGTCCACTCCGCAGCTACAAAGCTTGGGAAAACAACCAGTATCGGTGCGTGTAAACCAGTCTAATCAGAAAGCGACTTTGCAGCCCCTTCCTTTTTGGGAGTCCAAGTGTTAGCTGAAGTGTTGCCATCGACGAATTGCGCGCCTCCTAGGTGATTCATCAATTGGGTATACCACGTTAACCGGGATAGTTGGTATCAACTACTTCTCCGACTAATCCGAGGCAGCTAAACTCCGAAAAAAGAGGCTTTAAAGCCACGTTTACAAACCCACTCTAAGGTATCGGTCCCCAAAGTCTCGTTAGAACGCAGGATTTATTATCTCTGAGACAAGTTCGTATGGCTACATTAGGCCTTGAGACGTCCCTAGAGCGATGAATCAGTGCCTTCCATAATTAGGGCGCAATAGCCCAACTAAAGCATCTCTACGTGGGACTCCATAAACTGTAAAGATATGCCAAAATTCTTCATTCTAACGCATGGTGAAAAGACCCTAATGATAGATCACGATCACCCACATATCTATGGGGTTCCCGAACCGAGGTTTTAATTACTCAAACGTGGTATCCCGGGGAAAGAAAGAGAAGCTACTCATCTGGCGATCGAGCATGAGACGCGACGGCAGTCTGATTCCCTAATTCGAATAAGGCCGGCTGTTGATAAGGACAGCGCGGGAAGCGGCGGAGATTGGACAGGTTAACAAGTAAGGTACGGGAAAGCTGTAGATGAACCAAGCCGCAATGAAAGATCAACACCATAGCAGAGATAGCTTAGATCCGCATGTCGCCTATCTATATGCCTATATGCTCGACAGAGATCTTTACTGGTGTCAAAGCCGGAACTCCGCTCCAGGAGAACTACAGTTGCTAACTCAAAGGGAAAGGGGTGTCTACGATTGAATATTGAATAAAGGCACGTCTCGGCGAGCCTCATGGCATCTTTCGAATAGGAAGGTATTTACCTTATTCATTACTGGCTTCGATACTGGCAAGCTTTACGCGGGTTCAACCCCAGATAGATAGAGAGAGTACTGATCCGCGCACGAACGTTGCACGACCAACCATAAAGGAGCACCAAGGGAATGACTATGGAGCCGATGGGAACGACTATCAGCCGTATAACCAAATAGTGGAGAATTGGCCCGATGCCTACACCTATTGAAAGGGGTGACGGCTCAGATTCAGATGAAGTGAGCCTATCTTGTTTAGCAAGGGAGGCAGTCTAAAGCGATCTGCTCTTCTTCTTCCTACGGAACCCCCCCCCAGAGGGAAATCCTTTCTAAGTAAAGTCAACAAAGCTACGTTTCGAGACCCAATCACTCACTTATAAGACTTCATAACTAATCATAGTGCGAAGGAATGGGCTGCTAGAGGACATATTTGTTTACCGGGCTTGCAACCATGCCGCTACTCCATGAGCTGCTTCCACAAGAGTAGCTATACCTCTATACCTACGATACTCTGACTTCGTTAAAGATAGATCGCGCTAAGTAAAAGCTTCTGATTCACCATTATGAAATTCTACCTCAACCATTCTCTTTGTGCATTTGCTGAAGACATGAAATTCTAAGTTGATGATTATGTGGCAAGTCTGGCTTCCTTCTTTTGAAAGAGCTATTTCAAGAGTGAGTACCGGCTTCCAATTGGTATAACCCCAATTAGCGTTCTTACCCAACCAAATAAGATAAAAGCTTGGCAGCGAAAAGGCTTTTCCAAGAAGCAACTTCCTTATTAGATTAGGGGGGCTCCCCTATGGATATTTAATCACTGTCACACAGGGTGGCAGATAGATACAGAAAAAGACAAATCCAATCTTTTAATTCAACAAGAAGTACCACCAGTGTGATAGATCCGTGATTCGGTATGTTGGAGCAGGAGTAATCTTGTCCCCAGGATCCTCCTTAGGGGGTCTGTAAAGTAGTGAAATGAAGCATTTTATTGCCTTGTAGATCTTCCCTTTGGCGTCAACCTTTGGAATTTGACTGAGCTTAGTGGCTCTACCTTTTTAGTAAGTTGAAGTAAGGACTTCCTGGTCGACAGAAAGAAGAGACCCTGCCTCCAAGAGACTCTTTTCTATATCGCGCGATAAAAGATCTTCATGTGTTCTTGCCTATGCGGCGGCCTAAACAGATGTTTTTGCTTATGGAGATCGATCTCCTAGAGGTTCCAGAGAGGTTGGCTTTGAATTAAAAAATCCATCTTACTACCCAGCCGACGGCTAACTTCCCAGCCAGGATTGAGTCAATATAGATAAAGAGCACGAGATGCCTTAGTGGGACCCCCATCAACATGACCACCAGTCTCGCGACAAGATAGGAAGACAAATGCCATAATCAGAAAGAGATTCAACCCCGGGTGGCTCAAACAAAGCCAACCACAACTACCGCTTTTCTTTTAAGCGTGCGTGCGAAAAAAGTGCCATAGTCAGTCCTCACAACCATAAGTACAGGGCTTTACGGCAAACATGTGCGCCCGTTTAAAAGAAGATTTTTATAGTACTCTTTTTATGGGGGTTGGATCAATTTATTGAACCTGTAATTGATCATCATAAGGCTAATTCGAAAGCCAGATAGACTGATCGAGGACGAGATCGCCGTTCGGCACTTGAGTCAATAGGGGAATAAACGGTTCCTACTTGTTCGACCAAGGGCAGTGACATAGCCTTGGATTACCCTGCCCCCGCAAACCAGCTATTAAGGTAAAAGGGCCTTGCTAAAAGGTGCCAGTATACGGTAAAACGAGTGCATAAAGGGCTGCTATATGGATAACCGCATATCAGTAAGCCCACTGGCATCATCGTCCTAGCCGGGTAGACAGTCAAGTCGTAATTAAGGAGGAGGTCTTCGAGGCACCCTCTTCTTATCTTAGTGCTTCATGTCACCCGAGGGATAGCGGTAAAGGGAAACCCGAAAGAGGCGCTAAAAGTCTCTCTTTTTTCGATTTCTATTCTACGATACGAAAGGGAATTGACGAAGAATCTGCTTAAAGGACCGACCTATTGATACTCGTAAAGAGGCCTTAAATCGAGCATTGCTACTTCCACGGAGTCTAGTTACTTGATATCGAAGACCAGACAGGAAAGATGGAAAATCCATAAATATGTAACGAAACGTCTCCTCTCCTTTCATGGAAGAATACCTCTAGTACGCGATCCCGAAAGGGGTGAAAGGTATGGTCCCGATCTTTGTCAGTAGTTCTAATGAGATTTCTCCTATTCATCAACAGAATCAAACTAGGGCGCCGCTTCCTGTGCCTCATCCCTGCACATCACTCCATCTCCTCATCACAATCCAGACCTTTCGTGTGCCTTGATAAATCCCGTAGCAGTAGGTGCCTTGCCTCCGCATCGCCTTCCGTGTCGCCTTTCGCTTTAAAACCAGTAGTTTCTGTACTTCTCTTTTCAATGTCTTCTTGCTGGTTAGGAGGTGAGGAGTGAAGAAGAAAATCTCTGATTCGGATCTAGATTCAGAGGATTGGCCGAAACAACAGCAACAAGAACGTTTGACACAAGAAACTGCTGTAATAATCCAACTCATACGGACATATTCAAGCGTATACGGTATTCCCTGTTCCTTTAGTTGCTTGATAGTATCAGTCAATAACTCTTCACGCTTCTTATTATTTTAATTATTAGAAAGTTGTTGTCCTTCGGCCTGGCCTTATACTTCTAGTGAGCTAGATAAAGGTCTAATCTTATGCATCGATGGCTGTTTTAGATCCAATTCCAGTTCTTGTTCCTTTTTCATTTTAGTTGGCAAGGTCAATCCAGTTTCTGTTATAGTTGGATTCTAGGCAGTGGAAGTTCCAGTTGCTGCAGTCCTAAGAGTTGTTATCCTCGACTCCAGGGATGAAATTGAGAGAAAAGGCATAGAAATTGTTTAAAGCCTCATACTCATAAAAGAAGTAGAGTTTGTTCATAATATAACATATGAATACTATATTGTGACACGAGATTGCGCTTAAGACTCGCATAAGTGGGTCACTCTCTTTAGAAGGAGACTTCGGGCAAACAAAGGCGTTGCTCCTTCTCCCTGTAACTCTTATATTTTGCTAGCACGCTAGGTTTTATCCCTATCTCTTTGTAAAGAAGTGGCTGGATAGAGCCCGGTCGGGATTAGAGCTGAGATGAGAGCCCTGCCCTACCCTAAGCGCGGAACCAAAGTCGGAACAAACAGGTTAAGCCTCGGAATCGAAAAGTTGCAACCACCCCCAAAGCCTCTGGATGACTCCACTTGAAGCGCGTTTGAAAGGTCGGGGAGAAGAAGTAACAAAACGAACGGAAACTAGACGCTTTGTCGTCCTGGTTTGGCACCTCCGGGTGGGAATCTGAACCTCCAGAAATCACTGCCTCGGGCCCATTGCCTTAAATTCAACTTAGTCAGCAGGGGGAACAAGCCTTCCTGGTGGGTCTAGTGAATAGGAAGAGATGGTAGGTGAATTAATGGAAATCGGGAATGGTTTACCAGAAAAGGACCCTTGGGGAGTAGAAGGTTCGCGTGGTTAAGGGGGGAGATCGCCCTACGGGGCACTCAAGGGGAGTTGGAAGGAAGAAAGTGGGAACCAGACAATAAGCACAAAGCGGGTCCCCTATCCCTTTAGAGCAGAAAAGGGAATAGTTAGAGGTGACCCAAAAAAGGAGGGAGAGAGAGATCTCGTTAGGTCTTGGTATGGTTGTCGTGCCCACAGCGGATCAAGGGGGGAGTAAGCCCCTCCATCCCCCGGGTGTAGTCGTTTTTTTATGTAAAACTTTTTTCAGTAGAACGATATGTAAGCTGGCACCAGTTCTTTCTCTTCTCTCTTTTTTCAAAGTCACGATCAGAAAGGTTTCAATCCGGACTGGATCCGGGAAGCGCTGGTTCGAGCCCAGCTCGTGGCAGTCTAAGATTCTTTACTTGCATGTGTTAAGCATATAGCTAAAGTAGCATGATTGGAGCTTCTTCCTTCTCTTACATTCCAGAGTCCGCACCTTTTCCTCGAAATGAGAAAGAAGATGGTATACTTGAATT
>JAPKLY010004895.1:0-13563 GCA_026898435.1 Prunella vulgaris
TGGATGGATAATATAGAGAGAGAAAGTAGAGAGTTTAGAGAGAGAAAATAAATGTGTATTATAATTAAGTTGTCCTGAGAATGGTACAAAAGAGACCTATTTATAGGTGTGCAAGCGTGAGGTGGCACCTTGGGAGCTTATTTAGCTTTAGGTGTTGACAAGGGTTCTTGACCCTTGTCTTGGTCCCTCACAATGCTACCTTTACAATGTTCGTCCTACTACATCTCTACTTGCTTCTTATACAACCGATGTCTATGTCTTGGACCTAGGCGAGCTTCCTTGCTAGCTTCGTTGTCTTGTGTTATTTTGGAGCAATGTGAAGACGAACTTCAGCTTGGCCTTCTTGGGTACGGGCGAGCTTCCTTCATCTCCAGTATCCAGGCGAGCTTCTCTATGTTGACTCCGGTTAAAGCTGGTGACACATTTTCTAAGCAGGTTGGCGACCTTCTTAGCCTTGGTTGGTGACCTTCTTAACCTTGGTTATTTCATGCTAAGCTGGCTCCTGGCGAGCTCCTTCATGTTGGCTAGCTTCTCAGCCTCCATGTTGGCGAGCTTCTCCATGTTGGCTAGTTTCTCCATGTTGGCCAACTCCAGACGAGCTCCTCCATGTTGGCTAGCTTCTCCATGTTGGCGAACTTCTCCATGTTGGTCAACTCCTGACAAGCTCCTCCATGTTGGCTAACTCCTCCATGTTGGCCAACTCCTGACGAGCTCCTCCATGTTGGCGATCTTCTTCATGTTGGTCAACTCCTGACGAGCTCCTCCATGTTGGCTAGCTTCTTCATGTTGGCGAGCTTCTCCATGTTGGTCAACTCCTAACGAGCTTCTCCATGTTGGCTAGCTCCTCCATATTGGCTAGCTTCTCCATGTTGGCGAGCTTCTCCATGTTGGCCAACTCCTGACTAGCTCCTCCATGTTGGCCAACTCCTGACGAGCTCCTCCATGTTGGCTAGCTCCTTCATGTTGGCTAGCTTCTCCATGTTGGCCAACTTCTGACGAGCTCCTCCATGTTGGCTAGCTTCTCCATGTTGGCGAGCTCCTCCATGTTGGCTAGCTTCTCCATGTTGGCGAGCTCCTCCATGTTGGCTAGCTTCTCCATGTTGGCCAACTCCTGACGAGCTCCCCAGCCTTGGTTATTTATCCTTGTAATCCTTCATTAGTAGTTCGCTTTAGTTCGCCTATCAATATTTGTCCCCTAACTCGTCCACATCATGATACTTCTAATGTGTGGGCGAGCTGATTTACCCCTGTGGGTGAGAGCTCGAGTGTAGACGAACTCCCAACTTCGCTGTTCTAATTTGGCTTCTATTTGTTTTTCACACGTTATTATTTTTAAGTAGCTCTTTTTTTTTTTATTATCGGTACGCAATTGTTCGTTTTATACCACTTAGGGAAGTGAATCGTTTGTCTTATGCCGCTTCGGGCAGCGAATCGTACTTGTTTATTTGACACTTATTTGTTCCTCTTACGCCGCTTGGGACCGCGAATTGCTCGTCTTACGCCGCTTAGGGCAGCGAGTTGTGCTTGGTTGTTCACTTGGGCGATCAGATTTTAAAAACCTTGCCTTAGACGTTTTAAATCGTTTGTTGTGAACTTTTTCTTATCTTTGGGCTGTGGGTGCTTAGTGATTCTTTAAGAAGGACACCTTCGCTAACCTGGGCATTTTGGCCTTTGCCTTGAGCTTTAGATAATAACGTTTTGGGACTTGAGTCCTTGCGGATTCCAAGCTTGAACAGTATAATATCTTTACGAAGAGTGGGCCAGTAGTTTTACTGTCTGACCGTCTTGTATGTCAAACCTTGCCCCCAGCGTGACTCCCACAGATTCCTTGGTTGATTTTTTCTAACACCTCGAACCCTTGCTTTTCAGATAAGCATTTGAGTAGGGGTAGAGAGAATCCACGTTTGTATAGTTGGCCATCCACCAACATGTATCTGGCTGCTTGCTTTACTAGTCGACTAGCTTCCATATCTTCAAATATTTTTTTTTATCGGAGTGCGCCAATAATTGCCTTCTTCCTGCCCCCCACTCGAAGTCTGATTTACTTTGTAATCGGACGTCGAGGGGTCCTTCAAATTGGTGATGACTACCTCCGTTAGTTCTGCTTCGTCATTGGCTCGTAACCCACTCAAGGTTTGAGGTTATTACTTCCTTCATCAACGTTGGCGGGTTCATGTGTTTCCTTCGTCTCCTGAGGGATTAGGTTGGATGGTCCTTCGTCAATTTTCATCGGCACCGGTTCTTCAACTTGGACTGGTACATCTGCTTGGATGACCTCCATCTTCCCCGGTTGGTTGTCCACCTCCATCAACTCAGTTTCAACTGAGATGACATCTAGGATGTTCGGCTCGTCTGCTGAGGGGTGTCTTCCGTCTTCAAGAATATGTACCTACGTTTTTTTTTGCGCAGCTTCCATCTTCTAGGCCTCTGGCTGGTCTCATCCGAGGTCCTTAACGTCTGTTGTTTGGGCCATGTCGGACCTCATCTTCTTCTTCTTCATCTGAGTCATCATTCCCCCTTACCTCCCGGCTACCTCCAGTGCAGGCTGTTCAAGGACCGTACGTCTCATGAACGTACGACCCTGCAGCCCTTCACTCTGGGGTAGCCCCTCTGTGATGTGCTGGAACTGGTGGGCGCCGTGTGGGCCAAGTCTATCGGAAGCTGGCCTTCTTACCCTTTCGTGTGCGGACCTACGTGGACGTAGATCCGACTCCTCCCAACGGGACGTAGCGGGCATAGACTCCTGGATTTTCTCCTCCCGTCGGGATCCCAGTCTCCCCTTGAGAACCTCCCTGGACTGGTAGGTCGCCGAGACCTCAGTGCAAGCAGTAGCTGGCCCACCTTGCGAGCTAAGCCTATCGGCAACCTTCGCCTTCGTAGCAGTATTTCGGTGCTGGCGAGCTACTGCGGAGCTCGCCTCTTGTTCATTGGGGAGCTCGCCAGCATGCTCCCTTGGTTGTGTCATCTGTGTGCGCCGGGTGGTTTGCTCCCTGGCATTATTTGTAGGAGCTCGCTGGGATGTCCGGGCTAGCTCGCTCTGTTGCTGCTGCTGCTATTGTAAGTCTTTGAAGCACAGCGATGGTGCGCTGGAGCTCGCTGGGATCATTGAGAATCTCCCGGAGAGCTGGGTTCAATCCATCTTGGGCTGCCCAGGTGGCCTCAGCTCGTTGAGGAGCTCGCTGGGCCTCATTCCGCTGGGGAGCTCGCTTAGTTTTCGAGGTGTTGTTTTTTGATGATTAGGGTCATAATTGAATGTTTTAGCACTCATTTCTATATGCTTTTGGTGATATTATGTTCATATTTGACCCTATTATGCGATACTTTGTGTATTTAACCCTTTTTGGCTAGGAAGTTTTGATTGTAGATGAAAACGAGCAAAATGAGGAAGAAACGAGCAAGATCGAGAAAAGTCCAAATTCTGGAGTTGAGCAAAATAGAGAAATTACTATCCTATGTTGAAGAGCTTGAAGAGAGAGTCGCAACGAAAGAAGAATCGAGTCAATCGGAGTTCTAGAGCTCAAGATATGACAAAAACAAGGAAGTCACGCATCGACCGAGACTAAGGCCTAGGGCTACACGGATTCCTTCTTCGGAAGACAGGCCTCGCGCGACCTCATTCTCTGGAACGACAGGTGTTTGTCGAGCTGGCTGTCGACCGAGCTTGGTCGACAGTTGCTCAGCTCTTGGACGACAAGAGGGCTTTCTGTCGACCAGGCTGTCGCCCAAGTGGTCGACAGTTGCTCAGCTCTTAGGCGACAGTAGCATAGTTTGCTCGGATTTACAGGGTTATTTTCGTATTTTCGCGCGTTTTAATGAAGGGCATCTTAGTCAATGATCCAATTGCACTATATATACTTCCATCTCAGATTTTCTAAAGGACTTTTATCATTTTCTTAGATTCGTATTCTCTCACTAGATGAGGAGAAGTTAGAGGTAGTTTCCAAGTTGTGTTCTTAGATTTCCATTTACGATTTCAACTATTACTTGTGATCTACCATTCGGATCGACGATCAGTTTTCTCCTGCATTCTTAGCATAGCTCAAGCTACATTTCTACCGATTGACTTTCAATTTCTATTGTCGGATCATTTTCTAGCTTATAGAGGTAATCTTGTATCTTTTCAATTTCAATTGTAATAGGTAACTTCTTGTATACTCTTTTGAATTCTTGCAAAATGATGATAGCTAATGTTTCAATTTCTTTTATGTTTACTAAATTAGCCATGGGCTAATCCCTTTGTGTGTTGGTGTATGATTCCTATGGATTAGTGTGGTGTTTATGTTGATCTTATGAATGCTTGAAATGTTGTATGATCAATTCTGTATTTTGATGGTTTGTATGAATGCTTATATGCACAATTGATTGTATGGGCCATTAGGACTTTGTCTCATACGAGAGTTGGGCTATTTAACTAAATATTCTTGTTATTAGGTCATTGCATACTAAGTGTTTGTTAAAATTCCTAAGATAGTGAAAATTACCTTAGAGAATTGGAAAGACAATTAGATGCTTTAATGTGTTATTAGGGAGACCTCTTGCATGTTAGAGTGGCTTGCCTATTGATTGTACAATACCTCAATGCATGAGTAAGTGATACGTCACCACATGAAACATAGGATAGTACACTAATACACTTCTCACACAACTTGCTCACTTTGTGAATCAAGGTGATAGGTAGTTTACTAGTTTGACGCACTTGTAGACATCGATACCATATCCCCTTTACTTGCTTTGTGATTTTTAAATCAAGAACAATAGTCTTACCTTACAAATCCCTGTCTCCTTTGGGTTCGATCTTAAATAAACTTGGTTAAGCTTGCCATTGCAATAACGATCGTGTACACTTGCACGTAGTCACCTTTTGGCTAAACAAGTTTTGGCGCCGTTGCCGGGGAGACGACTTGTTTGTTTGGTTGCTTGATTGTTGTTCTTGTTTTCGATTTTGTCTTACTATTTTTGGTGTGAGAAGTTTTGATACTTGTTAATTCTTGCAGGATTTTGTGAACTTGAGATGGATCGATATCATCACTCCACTTACAATCCATCAAACACGCAACCTTCTACATCATACACCTACCACCCTTACACCTATTCCAATGAAGGACCAAACCAACACAATAATACATTCCAAAACTCTATGCCTACCACATCTTCTCACCAAGGAAATTCCATGTACCTCCATGAAACACTACATCTTATACTCAAGGAACTTGACAACATAAGAAGAGAAGGACGAAGGTGCTTTGAGGATACAAACTCAAAGTTTGATGCAATTTGTCGAGACCAAGGAGCAAGGCTAAGTAGTTTAGAAGTACAAGTCGAGGAAGTATCAAGAAGATGTGGACAAAGGGCCCAAGAATGTAAATCTTTCTTGATCGAAGCTCAATTGAGAGAAGAATGTAGTGCTATTGAGTTAAGAAGTGGAAGAAGATATGAGGGACCAAGTGTTCCTAGTTGTGATAAGGATAGAGAAAAGGGGATAGAAGAGGAGAGAATTGATGATATAGATATGGGAGTTGGTTTGGAATATCATATTTCATTAAGCAAGGAAGATGGGAAGGAAGAGGAAAGTAAGGTGGAAGAAGGGTTAGTGAAAGAAGGAGAGCAAGGAAAAATTGAAAAGGAGGAAAGCTATGTCCCTAAGTGGAAAAGAGTTCGAGAAGAGAGAGAAAAAAAGAATAAAGTGGAAGTTGATGTATGGGGGGTGCCAAAGACGGTAGTACCCATTCCATACCCTCAAAGGTTTGCCAAGAAGAAACTCGATGACAAATTCAATAAATTCCTAGAAGTTTTCAAGAAGCTTTATATAAACATTCCTTTTTATGAGGCCTTGGAACAAATGCCAAGTTATGCAAAGTTTATGAAAGATCTCTTGGCCAAAAGGAGAAGAGTGGAAGGGACGGAAACGGTGAAATTGACTAAGAAGAGTAGTGATGCTTTAACAAGGAAGCTCCCTAAAAAAGAAAAGGATCCGGGATGTTTCACAATTGAGTGTGACATGGGAAATGGAGTAGTTCAAAAGGCTCTATGTGATTTAGGAGCAAGCATCAATTTAATTTCACTCTCGATCTTCAAAAGCTTAGATCAAGGCCACTTGAAGGGAACATCCACAACACTCCAATTGGCGGATGGGTCAACTACCATTCTTAACGGCTTCATAGAGGATGTACTTGTGAGGATTAAAGATTTTACTTTTTCGGTGGATTTTTATGTCCTTGATATGGAAGAAGACAAAGACATTCCTCTCATCCTAGGAAGACCTTTCTTGGCTACCACCCGAGCGGTCATTGATGTCTTTAATGGAGAGTTAACTTTGAAGCTTGGAGGAGAGGAACTTCACTTTTTGATCTAAGATGCTATGAAGCATCCAAGGGAGAATTCCTCATGCCACTCAATTGATGTTGTAGATCTTTGTATACAAGAAGCTTATGAAAATGCAGAAATTCCTTTCTTTACTTCTAATTATGAGATTCCTAACTACAATGAAGCTAAAGAAAGTGATTGTTTTGTTGTTAATGATGTAGTTGATGAAGATGAAGGATCCATGAACACTCAAGAGAAAGAGATACTTTTGGAAATCAAAGAAGAGGAGATAGCAAACAAGGCCAAGGAAGAGGAAGCAAGGATAGCATTAATGCCATTGCCCAATCACCTCAAATATGCTTATCTTGATGAAAATGAAAGAAATCCGGTAATCGTATCCTCTTCCCTTCAAAGTGATGAACTTGAAAAATTGCTTGCTATGCTTAGGAAACATAAATCGGCTTTAGGTTGGACTGTGGATGATTTAAAGGGAGTCAATCCTTCTTTATGCATGCATAGAATACGCTTAGAAGAAAATGTTAAACTATTAGTTCAACCACAAAGAAGAGTGAATCCAATTATACAAGAAGTCATTAAGAAAGAAGTGTTAAAATTACTTGGAACAAATATGATCTTCCCTATAAGTGACAGCCCTTGGGTGTCACCCTTGCATGTAGTATCTAAGAAGGGTGGAATGACTATAATAAAAACTGAAAATGATGAAGTGATTGCTACAAGGGTTGCCACGGGTTGGCGTGTTTGTGTTGATTATCGGGAATTGAACTAGGCTACTTGTAAGGATCACTTTCCATTGCCATTTATGGACCAAATGTTGGATAGATTATGTGCTTATCGATACTATTGCTTCCTCGATGGTTATTCCGGATACAATCAAATCATGATTGCACCGGAAGACCAAGAGAAGACTACTTTCACATGCACCTATGGAACGTACGCTTGGAGACGCATGCCCTTTGGGCTATGCAATGCTCCAGCTACATTCCAAAGGTTAATGATGTCGATATTCCATGGGTTAATTGAGCAAATTGTGAAAGTGTTTATGGACGATTTCAGCGTTTTTGGTAATACCTATGATATATGTTTGTCTAATCTTGAGAAGGTACTAATTAGATGTGAAGAGGCGAATTTGGTGCTCAATTGGGAGAAATGTCACTTTATGGTAAGTGAAGGTGTTGTTCTTGGGCATCACATCTCCTCCAATGGGCTACAAGTTGATCGTGCTAAGGTAGTAGCTATTGAGAAGCTACCTCCGCCTATTAATGAGAAGGGAGTAAGATCTTTTTTGGGACATGCTGGATTTTATCGTAGATTTATCAAAGATTTTTCTAAATTGTCTAAACCCTTGTCTCGGTTGCTTGAGAAAGATGTTCCATTTAAGTTTGGTGATGTTTGCTTGAAATCTTTCAGGTTGCTTAAGGAAGCTTTGGTGAGTGCACCAATTTTGATCACCCCCGATTGGAATGAGCCTTTTGTGCTTATGTGCGATTCAAGTGATTATGCCATGGGGGTGGTGTTAGGCCAATTAAGAGAGAAAAGATTTCATGCCATCTATTATGCTTCAAAGACTTTCTCATTGACTCAATTGAATTACACCACTACCGAGAGAGAGCTTTTGGCCATTGTATATGCCGTAGAGAAGTTTCGTCCATATCTTGTGGGGACGAAAATCATTGTCTACACGGACCATTCGGCTATAAAGTTCTTGATGACGAAGAAGGATTCGAAACCTCGGTTGATTAGGTGGGTGTTGCTCTTACAAGAGTTCGATTTGGAGATTAGAGACAAGAAAGGTAGCGAGAATGTGATAGCTGATCACTTGTCAAGATTAGTGAGAGGAGATGAGGCCTTGGAAGAAAAAGAAGAGATATTTGAAAGCTTTCCCGATGAGCATATTTTTAGGATTGAAGGAGAGAAAATTTGGAAGATGGAAGATGAGGCACCATGGTATGCCGACTTTGCTAACTTCTTAGCAAGTGGAGCAACTCCTTATGGAATGAATTCAAATGCAAGGAAGTGGTTTTACAAAGAGGTACGTCGTTATATTTGGGATGATCCATATTTGTATCATTGATGTGCCGATCTATGATTAGGAGATGTATTCCGGAAGAGGAGATTGAAAGTGTGCTCACACATTGCCATTCTTTGCCTTGTGGAGGACATTTTGGGTCCATTAAAACAGCTCAAAAAGTATTTCACTGTGGTTTTTATTGGCCTTCGGTTTTTAAGGATTGTCACATGTTTGGCTCTAGATGTGATAGATGCCAAAGAGATTGGGGGGGTTGTCAAGACGTGATGAGATGCCCTTGAATATTTTTCAAGAGGTAGAGGTTTTTGATGTATGGGGTATTGATTTTATGGGACCTTTCCCATCTTCTCATGGTTATCTATACATTCTTTTGGCCGTGGATTATGTTTCGAAGTGGGTGGAAGCAATCCCCACAAAGTTCAATGATGCAAGAGTGGTTATGGAATTCTTGAGGAAGAATATTTTTGCTAGATTTGGTGTGCCAAGATCATTGATTAGTGATGGGGGTACTCACTTTGTGAATAGAGCGTTGGGGAACTTACTTATAAAGTATGATGTGAAGCACAAAATCTCCACCGCCTATCATCTCCAAACTAATGGATTGGCGGAAGTGTCAAATCACCAAATCAAGCTTATCTTAGAGAAGACCGTGAGTTCTAATAGGAAAGATTGGGCACTCAAGTTGGATGATGCGCTATGGGCTTATCGTACGGCCTTTAAGACTCCATTGAACCTTTCTCCTTACCAACTTGTGTATGGTAAGCCTTGTCATTTGCCCGTTGAGCTTGAACACAAAGCTTATTGGGCCATTAAGAAGTTGAATTTTGATGAGAAAGCATGTGGGGAGAAAAGGCATCTTCAATTGTTGGAGTTGGATGAATTTAGAGATGAGGCGTATGAAAATGCTAAGATTTTCAAGGAAAAAACTAAGAGATGGCATGATGCAAATATAAAAGAGAAGTCATTCAAAGTGCTCGATCAAGTACTTTTGTTTAATTCAAGATTGAAGTTGTTTCCCGGAAAATTAAAGTCGAAATGGAGTGGGCCCTTTACAATATCAAATTATTATGCAAGCGGTTGGTACAAATTGATGAATGATAAAGGGGAACTCTTCTATGCTAATGGGCACCGTTTGAAGCTTTACCATAATTCCATGCCAAAGGAAGTGATAAATTATTTGAGGCTTTGTGATGTTGAGCCACCATGATTTGAGCTTAAGAGTCGTCCGTCTAGGGGACGTTAAATCCAAGGGCTAGATGGGAGGTAACCCATCCTTTTAGTTGTTTAGGATTTTGTTGTTTTTGGTCTAATGGAGTGTATTGTTTTATTTTTGTAGGTATGCACGATCCAAGAGGGTACCCTCACAATATCATTGCTCGCAGGGTGAGGTATTGTATTCCTTCTCTTTGTGAAGTGCTTGGCTTAGCCAAGTTTGGGGGTATTATTTCTTGGTATTGAGATTGGTTATATGTTTTGAGCTTTATTGTGCATTGCACGATTCTTGCCTCCACTCCTTTGCCAAACTTTTTAGACCTATGGTCCAAAAAAGTTTGGGGGGTGTGATCGTTTCGTTATTCTCATGGCAATGCTACTTTTTGATCGTTATTCTCATGGCAATGCTACTTTTTGATTGATTTTTGGGAGTATTCATATGATTTGATGCCTTTTGTATTGATGAGCCTTTGTTTTGCTTGTTTATTTTTTGCCATTGTTGCTAGTTTAGAGTAGTGTGACATGAGATATGCTTATGGTTGTGTAGATGATGTAGATTGTGCATAGTTAAGTGTAGTGTGTATATTGCTTAATTGATTTTTGTCTATAGTGTAGTTGATTCTTTGATGCTTGATACATGATTAATGTGTACATGTTTGATATGATATGAGTCATGATCACCTTAACCCGTGAGGTTTGAGCCTATTTTTCCCGTTTCAATTTTAAACGGATGACATTTCTTTGATGTGAGATCCACATGGTGCATTTCCACTCTAGAACTTGATTTGAGTCTTGTTTGATATCACTTTTTGTAATGAGTTGTCAAAAATGATTTGAGGTCATCTTTGATTTTATATGAGTCACTTAGCCAAATTATCCTTACCATGACATTGATTCCATAGTTAGCCATTTGTGCCTTTGACCTTTTCTTTGGCAACCTATTATTGTAGCTTGATTATCCTTCATTTTGAGCCTTATTTTCCCTATTACTAGTGGAGCGTTTATGAGGATATGAAGGTTACATGTTTTGAAAGCAAGCTTGGTGGATGAGATGGTGAAGAAAAGTGAAAGAAACAAAAGATGAAGATGTAAAAAAGTGGAAGTTGTGTTGAATGAAAAGATGTGAAGAAGAGCTTATGTGCCTAATGTGTTGGTGATGTGATGCAAAATTGCAAAAGAAAGGAAGTGGAAAAATGCTTGAAAGGAAGAAGTGTGAAAAGAAGTGTTATGTGGTTGAAATGGTGTTGCAACTTGATCACTTGCAACCTATCTTGGGAAAAGTTGAGTCTTGACCTCTTGCTCCACTAGTATGATAGTCACTTCTATCCAAAAATATCTCAACCTTACCAAAGAGCCAACACTACAACCAAATAAAAAGTCCTCTTTGATTTGATGATGAATTACTTGTCAAGTGGTGGAGAATTTGAGACTTTTATCAAGCTTATGGTAGTGGATGTACTATGTTTGATGTTGAGTGAACCTCATACACTTGAGAGCTTGAGTGATACACTATCTAGTGAGGATTTTGACTCATTGATTTGATCTTGTGTGCATTGATGTTATGTAAATGGTTGATGAGATGATACTACATTGATAGATTGCATGATATTAGGTAATGTATATATGGCATTTGACTTGTGCTTGATGCTTCATCGATACAATTATTCCCCTATCTTATCGCTTCGTTGCTCGAGGCCGAGCAACAATCTAGTTTGGGGGTGTGATTAGGATCATAATTGCATGTTTTAGCACTCATTTCTATATGCTTTTGGTGATATTATGTTTTGTGATTGTAGGTAAAAATGAGCAAAATGAGGAAAAAACGAGCAAGATCGAGAAAAGTCCAAATTCCGGAGTTGAGCAAAATGGAGAAATTACTATCCTATGTTGAAGAGCTTGAAGAGAGGGTCGCAACGAAAGAAGAATCGAGTCAATCGGAGTTCTAGAGCTCAAGATATGACAAAAACAAGGAAGTCAAGCATCGACCGAGACTAAGGCCTCGGGCGACACGGATTCCTTCTTCGGAAGACAGGCCTCGAGCGACCTCATTCTCTGGAACGACAGGTGTTTGTCGAGCTGGCTGTCGACCAAGCTTGGTCGACAGTTTCTCAGCTCTTGGACGACAAGAGGGCTTTCTGTCGACCAGGCTGTCGCCCAAGTGGTCGACAGTTGCTCAGCTCTTGGGCGACAGCAGCATAGTTTGCTCGGATTTTCAGGGTTATTTTCGTATTTTCGTGTGTTTTAATGAAGGGCATCTTAGTCAATGATCCAAGGGCACTATATATACTTCCATCTCAGATTTTCTAAAGGACTTTTATCATTTTCTTAGATTCATATTCTCTCACTAGATGAGGAGAAGTTAGAGGTAGTTTCCAAGTTGTGTTCTTAGATTTCCATTTACGATTTCAACGATTACTTGTGATCTACCGTTTGGATCGACGATCAGTTTTCTCCTGCTTTCTTAGCATAGCTCAAGCTACATTTCTACCGATTGACTTTCAATTTCTATTGTCGGATCATTTTCTAGCTTATAGAGGTAATCTTGTATCTTTTCAATTCCAATTGTAATAGGTAAATTCTTGTATACTCTTTTGAATTCTTGCAAAATGATGATAGCTAATGTTTCAATTTCTTTTATGTTTACTAAATTAGCCATGGGCTAATCCCTTTGTGTGTTGGTGAATGATTCATATGGATTAGTGTGGTGTTTATGTTGATCTTATGAATGCTTGAAATGTTGTATGATCAATTCTCTATTTTGATGGTTTGTATAAATGCTTATATGCACAATTGATTGTATGGGCCATTAGGACTTAGTCTCATACGAGAGTTGGGCTATTTACCTAAACATATTAGGTCATTGCATACTAAGTGTTTGTTAAAATTCCTAAGATAGTGAAAATTACCTTAGAGAATTGGAAAGACAATTAGAGGCTTTAATGTGTTATTAGGGAGACCTCTTGCATGTTAGAGTGGCTTGCCTATTGATTGTACAATACCTCAATGCATGAGTAAGTGATACTTCACCACATGAAACATAGGATAGTACACTAATACACTTCTCACACAACTTGCTCACTTTGTGAATCAAGGTGATAGGTAGTTTACTAGTTTGAAGCACTTGTAGACATCGATACCATATCCTCTTTACTTGCTTTGTGATTTTACAATCAAGAACAATAGTCTTACCTTACAAATCCCCGTCTCCTTTGGGTTCGATATTAAATAAACTTGGTTAAGCTTGCCATTACAATAACGATCGTGTACACTTGCACGTAGACACCTTTTGGCTAAACATTTGACATGGTCGAGTCTGGGTAATAGCTCATCAAGCTCGTCGTGGGTGGTAGCTCGTCGAGTTCATCGGGGGTAGCTCGTCGAGTTCATCGGGGGTGGTAGCTCGTCAAGTTCATCGGGGGTGGTAGCTTGTCGAGTCTGGGTAGTAGCTCATCGAGTTGTGTAGTAGCACACCGAGTTGGGTAGTAGCTCGTCGAGTTGGGTAGTAGGTCGCCAAGTTGGGTAGTAGCTCGTCGAGTTGGGCAGTAGCTCGTCGAGTTGGGTAGTAGGTCGTCAAGGTCGGCAATTTCCAGTAAGGATAACTTGTTCAAGGTCCGTTCTAGCCTTGCATGCGGGTAAATTATCCAAAGTTTGGTTTATTCACTCACATGCATGCGTTTAAGGTCCTTTTTGCAGAATTTACAAACCCGAAAATTTGGATTTTTGTCCGAAAAGTGAAATATGTGTGTATCTTTAAGTATTCTTGAGCCTTGGTCAAGAACACCTTCAAATCTTCAAACAAACCCTCACCTTTGCTCTCAAATTTTTCAGAATCGAAGGTTCGGGGCACCCTTCTTCTAGCGTCAAATTGTTGATAGAATTTACTAATGATGTTCTTATGTTGCTATTATAACATATTAATCCTATCAAACAATAATCCAAGAATTTATGTGTTCTTGGATGGATAATATAGAGAGAGAAAGTAGAGAGTTTAGAGAGAGAAA
>JAPKLY010004896.1:0-13557 GCA_026898435.1 Prunella vulgaris
CACGCACCCTGAGAACTTCCCAGGGGGTCACCCATCATGAAATTGCTCCAAGCCAAGCACGCTTAACTTTAGAGTTCTTTCACAATGGGCACCAGAAAAGAAGATGCACATTGTTGGTATGAGTAGTACAATCAATTCCTTTAAACCCAATATCTAGCTTCAGCGCCACGGGCGGCACGCAACTATGCCTTTAATCGAGCGAACGAGTGGACTTGAGCGCAGCTCGCCTCCAAGGCAGGGACTGCTAGGATTTCTCCCAACATGAGCATATATGTGTTACTATAGGATAAAATGCATTTTTATTAAGAATAAATATGTGTTACACATACAATGTAACATATACATGTGTTACATTGCATGAAAAATATTTACTTCTACAAAAATAAATGAATATGTGTAGAAAACAACATTTAATCTGGTTGTAACACACGTTTTGTCTTAAAGTAACATGCATTTGACCCAACTGTAACATACCTGGGAGCAAAAATGACAAGCTGCTCGAATTTTGGAAAAAAATATTCAAATTCGACCCGACCCGGTTTAGACCCGCGAATTTTCAAAAAATGGATATTTCTACGGATCTTTGACCGGTAAAAATTTGTATATAAGTGTTTGTCATATAATGTGGCTTGGAGATAATTTTTGGAGTATTTGGGGACATAGTGAACTTACTTTTAACTACTAACAGCTAATATTACCGATAAAAAAAAAACTAATCAACTAATATTATTCAACAAAATAGCTAATAATGCTAAGTGAAAATAATTATAATATCTTCTAATTTGCATTTTTTTTATTCACATGTCTCAAAATTTGCACAATTCAAAATTAAAAAATCCTCCATATTCTACCCTCTTAATTTTTACATAAAAATAATATTACTTTAAGTTTGTATATACATACAATTTAACTTATTTTTATTCTGTATAAATTTAAAAAATTATTTTTCAAAAAGATAATTATTTCATATTTTAATGTGCAAATTAATATGAAATGATATATCAATTACTATAATCAAATAAGTAATAATTCAATTTAAAGTCTCATATACACTATATACAAATTATATATGAAATAGACTTCCTGCCTTGTCTCATCTCATCTGCACAAATAAAGGTAGTAACGGTCAGTTTGTCGACAAAAATAAATGAGAGTGATTAGTGGCCAAAATTTCTGATTAAATTAAATAGCCTGCAAATGTTGACTCTTATTACTTCCAAAATTTTGAACTTTTGAAGCAAAAGGTTATCTACCCCAGCCATAATTTTTTTACTTTTTGATTACTCATATTCCTTGATAATTGAAACTTTGCTTAATTTATTATTATTATCATAATAAATAAATCTTTTACTTTTTGATTACTCCTATTCCTTGATAATTGAAGCTTTGGTTAATTTATTATTATTATTATTATTATAATAATAATAAATAAATCTTTTACTTTTTGATTACTCCTATTCCTTGATAATTGAAGCTTTGGTTAATTTATTATTATTATTATTATTATTATTATATTATTATTATTTTTATTATTATTATTGTTATTTTATTGAGTAGGCATTGTGTGAAAGTAGTTCATATTATGAATAATTTTTTAACAAGACAAAAAAAAAAGAAATTTATAAATATAAACCTTATATCACAAAGAGGTTTATATCATAAAAATAGTTCGTATAATATTTTACCTATTTTATTAAATTGTCCAAGTGGCATGTATATCGAGCCCACCGATGCACATGGTCACTTTTCTAATTTTCTCCTAAATAAGTTGAGTACTATATTTTAAAAATATTATTTAAATTATTATTAAAATTAATTTTATTTTTATTAAAAAAGTTTTCTTTTAAATCATAATAAAAATAAGTGTTTAGTTAAAATAGAAATGGTTTTTTAATAATAACATAATTTACTTTTTTAAAATACATTTACATTACAACAATGTATGTATTTTATACTATATAAAAAAATTCCTAACTATTCACTCGTGGATTGATACATGTGATGGTGTTTTGCAATGTACACAAGTTTGTCGACCGCAACTAGTAAAATTATTAATTTTGACTAGTTTTATATAAATTAAGTGTACTAATGTAATTTAAATGTATATTTAAATAATTATTATGTTATTACTAAAAATTTATAGTATTATTTATATTGATAAGTCAACTCATATTAAATTAAATTTTCAATATAAAAATATATAATTTTTCATTAATGACATGGATAATTTTTGTAATATATACTTGAAATGTGTGATAATTTACAATAAATTTACTCAATTAATTTAGGTCTTTAATTTATGTCGATCCAGAATTTGAAAAGAAAAAGGGGAAACTATAATTTAAAATCTCAAAAATAGAAATTGTCAATTTAGAATTATAAAAATATTAGAATCATGTTTCATATTTTATAATTTCGTCGTTTATTTATTGCAAATATCTTTCTTGGTACTTCCTTTCCTTATTTGAACACTCGTATTAAATTAATATATATATATATATATATATAATCACAGAATCGTACAAAAGTAATGCATTGTTTTTAAATAGATACAAAATTTTTGCATAATAGTGTAAACATAAGTTGAATAATAGAGTTATTATTTTTGCATATTGTACCTATTTAAAAATAGTGAATTATTTTTGTATCAATCTGTGACTGACTCATATATATATATATATATATATATTTTAATTGTTTTACATAAATGTTACATAATAATATTTTGGATACCTAAGAATTACAAGATATAAGATATAGTTTTGAAAAATGGGATCTAAATTGATATCAAGGAGCTTCGATTTAAAAGACTTGATTTAAGAGTTATATACAATATAATCTTATACTACATAGGAGATTTGATTTGATGGCTTTTAGATATTTTTTAGCATTTTTACCTGGCCACCGGGCCCTCACTTGAGTGAGTGACCTGAGTCTGATTTCCTTTGGGAACAAATTAAGGGAGATATAAAGTTAGTTTGGAGATATTAAGGGAGATATAAGGTTGACTTGGAGTGTTTGGGAGACTTGACGAACTAACTTGTAACTACTAACAACTAACATTTACCAATAAAAAAAAATATTATTGAGCATTTCATATAGTTTATGTTTTTGTCAAGGAGATTTGATTTGAGGATCTTCATATAGTCTTTTGTAGTACTATCTCTCCTTATTGAGCCAATCGCATGACTTTTCTCATTGAACATAAAGTAGATTTCAATTGAGTGGCTTACTAACCAATGATAATTGTAGAACTTTAGATCGTGAATGCATCAACTTCTTCCGTCTGTTTTATCTTTAGCAACAAATCACTAAGTATCCTAAAGACATAAGAGTAAAAAAAATGATTTTTTGTCGTATTTTATTAAGAGGCAACCCAATGTGCCCCGTATCACAAGGCATGTCTGTCATGTATTCTTTATTTGAAGGTTTATTATTAGGAAAAATATGTTAGTATTTTAATGAAGTGAAAAACAACAGACTATGTAAAAAGAACCAGTTGAATCTGTTAGTCAGCTAATGATAGTATAGATCTAGAACATGATTTGACTAAGGGAGAACTTTTAGGAGAAGAGTATTTGAGATCAGAAGAGTCAGCGAAATCTAAAGACTGGAGATTTGAAGGAGTCAATCAAGCCTAAATCAAGACTGATTGATGACCTGTTGAAGATAGAAAGATCATATCAAATCATTTCAGGTAATCAATCATTCAAGATTGATTGATTGATTCCAAATTTATAGCAATACAATTTCTAGTCAATTCCAACGACTAATTATTCGAACCCTATAACGTTAGTGCATTGGAAGAACTAAATGAACAGAGATAATACGAAATTAATTCATAGATATCCTACACTCTATTACTGTAAACTAGTTCTTATTTAGTTCCAAACATTGGAGAAGTCTTAGTTAAAAAAAATTACACACCTGATCTATTTTAAAGAAGATAGTGTAAGTGATTTATAGACTAGTTGTAACCGGAGACTGAATCCATAAGTTCAGTATTATAAGAAAGTAAGTGAGTGAGTAAGAGGTCCTTCTAACTAAGTTCGTTAGGAGGATGGACATAAGACAGATGGTCAGAACCATTATAAACCCTCATGCCTATTCACTTTACATGATATTTTACTTGCTGCACTAAAAAGGTTTTCTAAAAATATTTTTAATGCTTTCGCACAGAATATCATTGTGCAAGATCAACTTACTTTGGCAAAAATAGAAGACCTAAAGTCTTCTGATTATTTTTAAAACTTAGCTAATTTTCAGTAATTGTCTTAAGAGCAAACAAGTCTATTCAAAACCTTCCTTCTAGACTTGTAAACCTCTTTGTCTAAGTAAGTTCAAAGGATCAACACTTATCATAAGCTCTACTACTAGGTTCACAAACTGGTGATCTAATCAGATTTGGTTGCGATCATGCTCAGCTATATATTATGACCTTTTATTGCAAGTTCTTCGAAAGTTCTTACTTAGATTTCTTGAAAAATGTATCACCGACTCCATTGCATGCCTTATATGTATATTTCAAATGTATAAATCTCTAATAGTCTATCATTGTAGTTCAGGTTTAGTTTTCCCCACTTGGAGATATTATCAATCAAAAGCTCATCTTTTCTTTGGTGAATTATTGAAAAAAGCTCAAATTTAGAAAATATCAGAACATAATTGAAATAAGATCTGATAAAAAATTGAATTCTTAAACTTTTATGTTACTAACTTTTGTAATAAGTTTGGAATACAAATCTTTTTACAAAGGTGCATGGGGAAATACCTTATGAGCTATGGAAGGGTAGAAAACCTATATTTCTTATTTTTCATATTTTTAGGTGCAAGTGCTTCATTCACGAAAACAGTAAAGATCAACTTAACATTTTTAATGTTAAAGTAGATGAATGAATATTCTTATGATACTTCTGGTCTAGTAAGGCGTTCAGAGTCTTTAATCATCGTGTTCCTTGTTGTTACCAATTTATTGAGATTTATGGTAGATGAATAATGTAAGAACACATCACTGTATGAGGAGCTGAAGAGCTCCGTCACTTGAATATGACTTTGAGTGCCCCTTTGAGCCCCCTGGCCTATGAGTGTTATATATCAATGAGTTGTGAGGATGAGAGAATATCCTTTACAAATGAGGGTGAGGCCCTCTATTTATAGGGGGCCAATCCTAAAAGGCTAAAAAAACCTAATTAATTTGGGCTTATTACAAATGTAGACAATAAAGTCCTATACTATTACATTCATAGGAATTCGGCCCATTTGGGAATAAATCGGGATTTCAATAAGCCCTGGTTTGGAGGCTTAAATCCATATAATTTTGATCACAACAATAGCCCCCAAGATCGGGTTTTGATTTTGGTCAGAGCTTGATCTTTAAAATAGTGCGCTCATCCGAATCTTGGCTCTTAATCGGGTTGGGGGTCTCACTTCAAGCTAGCCCCCGATTAGGAGGGTGACTCTGATACTTTAGAAAGTCTTTTTGTGTTGTATATGATTTGGAGAGTTCGAGAGTCGATTTCCTTTTAGAGTATATATTCATCGAGAGACAGTGCTCGTCGAAAACCAAAGCTCGTTGAAAGACTTTTGTTCATCGAGAGTTAATGCTAGCTGAGAATCAGAGCTCATCGAGAGTTGGTGCTCGTCAGGAGACTTTTGCTCGTCGAGAGGCTGTGCTAGTGGAGAGTTGGTGCTCGCCGAGAACCGGAGCTCCTTAGAAGACGTTTGATTGTTGAGAGATTGTGCTCATCGAGAGTTTGTGCTCGCAGAACTCGTCCTGAAGGTGGTGGACAATGTCAATCATGCTTGTGAAAGCGCATCGCCATAAAGGCGGAAAAATCATGTCTTTTGAAGGTGCATCGCCACAAAGACAAAATAATCATGCCTTTTGAAGGCTCATCATCGATGAAAATGAAATAATCATGTCTTTTGAAGGTGCATCGCAATAAAAATAAAATAATCATGCCTTTTGAAGGTCCATCACCGATGAAGGCGGAATAAATCATGTCTTTAAAAGGCACATCGCCACAAAGGTAAAATAAATTGTGCCTTTAAAAGGCGCATCGCCAATGAAGGTGGAATAAATCATGCCTTTAAAACGTGCATCGCCACAAAGGCAGAATAAATGATGCGTTTAAAAGACGCATCGCCAATAAAGGCGAAATAAATCATGCATTTTGCTGTGATCAAAATTATACAAATTTAGGTCTCCGAATCGGGGTTAATTGGAATCCGAATTTATCCCAAAATGGGTCGAATTCCAATGATGTAATAATATGAGCTTTATTGCCTACATTTGTAATAGGTCCAAATTATAAGGGCAATTAGATTTTTGTGGTCCTTTAGGGTTGGCCCCTATAAATAGAGGGTCTCCTTCCATTTGTAAAGGAGTTCCTCTCATCCTCACAACTCATTCATATATAAGCTAAGGTGCTCCAGGGGGCACTCAAAGCCATATTCAAGGGACGGAACTCTCAAGCTCCTCCCGCAATGCCGTGTTTTTACATTATTCATCTATCGGTAATTATCATAAAACTCGATAAATAAAAAATAACAATTGACGTCGTCTGTGGAAAATGACTTGGAATCACCTGCGTTTTCTTTTCGGATACTCTTCAGAATTTCTTGAAGATCATCCTTCGATCTTCAAATCTTCAAGCATTTTTTCAGCACTGCAATGGTGATTTTCGGATTGAATTTTGGGTTTAAGTCATTTTTTTACAACCCCACAGTGGTGAAATTCAAATAGATTTGAAAAGTTACAACACACATATGTTAATTCATGCTTGCTCCAAGTCAACTATGGTGTTTAGGAGCTGATTTTCCCAGAAAATAAAAGAAACCAATGCAGATCTGAAAATTTTCAGATTCAGAGAAGCTACAGTAGAAACTAAGTTATTCTATTTATTTCAAGCTTCATTTTATTTTATTTTTTTGCTTTTAATGGCGATTCAGGGAACTTTTATTTTTCTCTCTCTTGCTCTTCGGTTTAAGTTTCACATAAGGCAACCCAAATCTACGGTTTGTGTATATTCATCATCATCTTCAATGGTTTTGTTTTTAAGCATATTATCCCATCGTGCTAAGCAATTCCTTTTGGGTTTTCCATTAACCGCCCAAGATTGAAGGCAAGATTCACATATTCACAATTTACATACACATACTCACATATATTTACGAGGCTCAACTATTCTTGTAAAAAAAGTAATTGTTACGAATTGTAAACAATTCCTTTATCTCTGCAACATGAACAAGGAGTGAATGTTATGCTTACACCTGCTATACAATTGCATTTATGTGCTTGCCTAATTTAACAAAATTAATCTCTCTCAGGGACCTCAACGCGCATAATCTCGCTATAATGGAAGTCTCAACACCGGGTTACAGACCTTTTTACGAGCATAGGCAGGCAAATCGCTTGCTTCTTCCTCTCTTGACGAGAACCTTGCCTACACAACAGATTTCATTTTTGGAATTGATAAACCTCGAAGTCATTGCTCATCCAAGCTCGCGAATATCACCTTTCCTCAAATTTTCGAGGCCGAGCACGATCACTTTTTGTTAATTTAATTTTGTGACCTCACTCTAGGGTTGATGATAAATCACCACCAAATGACCAAATTGGCATGCACGTCAATAATTTCACGCTGCGGCCTTCTGCCCATGCCACTGTTAGGCTCATCGCAACCCCACCGAGAAATTCCTCCTGACCAGGGCTGAAATAATTACCAACAGATGTAATGCAAGATTGGAACCTCGTTGATGAATTTCTCCCAACCAGGGTCGAGATTGAGTTTCATCCTCACCACCATCAAACACCTTATCCCGATCAGGACCCATTTGACCTCCATCATGCTCGTCCATGAGCATCATCCCCATGGCAAATCTGTCAGGACCTCCGAACCGACTACACTACCCGCCGAATCACTACCTCGCTGGATCACAATCCTCACATCCTCGGCCTCAACCTCCTCGCAACCGCCGAGATTGAAACTGGATCCCAGAGGCTCAATTACAGACATGGCTACCAAATGGCGAACAGATCCAGACATTAGTGATGTCAATCACACTCCTCGTGACCTCATTTTCACTGTCGTGAGCGAGCAAGTGCTCGTATCTCTATCGATCTCGAGCATCTGTGAGTCATAATCTACCTCATTGACCTCTGCCCAAGTTTGAGGCCACGTTGTACCAACCTCTGATCGACGCGTCAGCATGCACTTCCTCGCTCCGAGCAAGGGACTGACTTTTTCGTATTTTTGCACGTTTTATAAATAAAACAAATCTACCCAAAAGCGGATGGATAATTGTAGTAGAGCAAGTATACGACCAAGTAGTTATCGACCAAGAATTTAGGAGTGTAGTGGAGCCCCAAGGTTGTGTGTCGGCATGATACTATAGTGACGAGTACGGTTGGCAAGAAATAAAAACAAGCAACAATTAAACTAGAAAACAATAAAAATTACCAACTAACTTCCAAGACGAAAGTGCAAGAGAGAATGAAATGCCTCGGGAGCTATCCTTATGATTTCAACTAACGCATTCGTGTCCTAATTACCTATCAATTACTATTTCATTGGGTATGATAAGGGCTACCACTAAGCAAATGAAGACCGATCCCTTTTGAGACTTGAGTAATCAATTCTAGCTAACTAGCACCTAATTAACTACAAACGGCTCCTAGGATAGTGAACGCTAGGAGGTTCGCCCAGGTACCGTCCCTAGTTTCCCCCTTCACTAAACACTCTAATTCACAATCAAAGCATCTAATGTCCCTTAATGGTAATTCTAAGCGATCTACCCCCTCTCGGGTCAATAAACCACTAATTGAATCTAATTAATCACCCAACCTTTCTTCACATGACCAAATAACCACACACCCAACCCTAGTTGCAACATGTAATCATCAATCATGAAATACTAAATCAAATAAATTAATTAAATCAAGGAAAACACATTAAGACAATCACATCACCAAATCCATAGCAAAATCAAGATAATCAAAACACAAACACATCAATCTCCATCATAATTCAAACACCGAAAGCATAAGAAGGTTAACCCATGGCAAAGAACAACAAACCCATAATCATAACACCAAAATAAACATAACTAAACAAGAACATCACCATTAAAACTTAAATAAAAGATCAATATCACCTCAATAGTCTCAATGGCTTCAATACCTCAACAAAAACAAAACTCCCCAATCAAAATCTAACTATAAAATGCAAGAAAATTAAATATCTAATCTAATGTGTGTAGTGTGTGGGGAGAGGAGCTCCCCACAAAAAACTTGGAGAATAAGCTGCTGCCCTAGCCTTCTCAGTATGTGTATGAATCTCATTGTGTCTTCCTCTCAATGACTCTATGAACTCCTCCTTTTATATCCAAGAAATGGGCCTCAGAAAATAATGAGAAAATGGGCTATTGATTTTAAAAGCCCAATTTCCATTTTCAGATTTTTGAACTTGCACGGCCACAACACAAAAACGACACGGCCGTGTGAATTATTTTCCTGGCCGTGTCATTTGCTTCGAATTATGTGACACGGCCTCAGTTCAAATATGACACGGCCGTGTCATATAGTAGGCAGGGCGTGTGAAAATAAAATAAAAACGCTCTTTACCTTTTAGCAATTTTCCAAAATTTCTCAACACTTTCTTCTTCTTCAACATGAGTGAATAGTGATTGCGAGACAGAGGCTCCGGCGACTAGGCAGCTTCTCAGGCGGCTTTCCGGCGAATTGACATGGCCTGAGGCGCGACGGCGTTTGGCTCTGGCGCGTTGGAGTTTCCTTCTCCGGTGACATTTTTCGGCGAGAAACAGTGGTGGCGATGGGTTGTGCGTGAAGGTTTTTCTTCATAGCTTCAATGGCAGAAAGTTGATTGGAAAATGTTGGTTTACAGCTGTAGCCATTGCTTGAATTAATCCGGAAGAGGTTGAGAGAGTTGTGAGGAGGAAATGTAGGCCACGTTTCTTTCTTGAATTTGGTGAGTGGGACCAGCAGCTTGCTTCCATTTCTATTCATTTACTGAGGATGATAAAGTTGACCAAAGAATTATAAACATTGAAAATGAATGGGCATGTACTTCTCTTCATTTCTTCAAATGGGCCGAAAATTGTTGAATCAAATCTAGCCCATTCTTGCTCTCCTCAATCTCTATTCTTCCCGACTCATCCCGTGAATTAACTCAAAAAATATTAAGATGCATTTTGCTCCAAAAATCATCAATTTCCTAAAAAAAATCAACAAATGCCTTTCTTGGCTATTAAGCACAATTAATCTAATTTAAAGTATAAAAATGCATGAGATCCTATGAAATTAATCAAATTAAGCACCCTAAAAATGAGCAATTCTCACTCAAATCACTCCCCCAAACTTAAATTGTTGCTCGTCCTCGAGCAACGAAAAAAAAATAAAACAAGTGGGAGGATTGCAAACAATTTCAATCAAAGCAAAAATAGGCAATTATCAAGTCTTTCAATCTAATCAAACCATTAGGTCCAAAAATCAACAAGCTAGTTCACAAGTCATGATCAAATCAATGCAAGATAAAGTGCTCAATTCACAATTTTCCTCACAAGGAAGTGTTTCACTCATCACACAAAGTGTATCAAAGGAAGTATATGCTCTCAAAAATCAAAACACACAAGTGCACACCATATGCTTGACAAGTATATAAGTTCTCCACTACAAATTAAGTGATCAATCAAAGAATCAATGAGGACTTTCATTGGGTTGTAATGTAGGCTCTTTGGTTAAGGTGGGAAAATTTTGGATTAAGTGACTCGTAAACTAGTGGAGCGAGAGCTAAGACGTATCTAAAACTCTCAAGAGAAAATTTGCAATTGATCAAGTTGCAATTCTAAATTCCAAACTCCAACCATTTACTTGTTCTCATCATTTTTTTAAGCACATTTTCCTTCACCACTCCCATTGAACACTTTTTTTGGAATATCAAACTCAACCAACTTTTGTACAAGAGAGTCTTCTCATTTTTCAATTTTTCACTTCAACACAAACTCTTTTTTCTCGTACATTTTTTTTTCATCTTTTTCTCAATTTTTCACAATCTTTTCACTTTCACCATTTTATCCACCAAATTCACAATAAAACACATTCTAACCTCAATACCCACACTCAAGCTCCACTAGTCATAGGGACAATAAGCTCAAAAAGAAAGATAAATCGGATAGAATTGTAGGTTGCCAAGAAACATGTCAAAAAGGCACAAAGTGGTTAACTACGGAAAAATTTCATTTGGCATGGAAGATTTGGCTAAGTGATTTTTCAAAACAAAGATGGCCTCATATCATTTTCAAAAATTTCACACTAAGCGTAGTTTCAAACAAGATGCAAAACAAGTTCTAGAGCACACAAGCATGCATGATACTCACAATGAAAGAATTAGACCTATATCAAATGCAAGTCTACAAGGCTCTAAAGCTCACGGGCTATTCTAATCATGAATTAGGAGCACAAAATCAAGCACAATCTTCACATAAACAAGTGAACAAACTAGCATCAATCCAAACCATCAAGCTCAACCAAATCTCAAAACCAATAATCACCATCAATTAAGTCTCAAACATCAAAACAATATCTCAATCAAGTCAAAAAATAATGAACCACAATGCAATAAAAACCAAGGTAAACACACTAACAAAGATCAAGAAAAGAAAAACTCCCTCCCCCAAACTTAAATGAAACTATCATGATGAATGCAAAGTTTAGGGAGTAAGTGTGTCACCCAAGAAAATTTCCACTAAAAGAGACCTTCAATAGTGCAAGCCACCTCAACCTTTGATCTTTTGAGTTCACACCATCCAAGCTTTTCACCTTGAGTTATCCATGCTCCTCTCCTACACACAACACACTTAGGGAAATTAAAAACAATCTAGCTAAAAATAAAACAAAAGAAAGCAATAAAAATGGGTTGCCTCCCATTTAGCGCTAAGTTTAACGTCATTTGTCGGACGTTATTAATGAACTTCCAACTTCTCTCAACGGAATGACCACGGATATCTATCCTCCTTGCCATTGTAGGCCATTCTTTGAGCTTCAAAATCGTGGAGCTTCTCATGAAATATGGACCAATCGTCCAATACATTTTTGCAACTTTTCTCCACAAGGCTTTCTTCTTTCTCTCTCCATTCTCTTCCATTTTGCTCAAGGATGCCCAAGTTTATCTTCAATTCCATGTTATGGTCAAAACTATCAAGAGGTAAAATAAAATCATAAGAAATATCAACATCAATTAAAGTGCAAATTGAAGAGTTTAAAGGATGAGAAATGCTCATTTCGTTCTTCAATTCTTCAGCCGGTGCTTCTTGATTTTCTTGCTCAATTACGCTCATGTCCATCAAGGGATATTCATCTTCAACCGTCTCATTTTCCTCATCACTTGGGCCCTCTATTTCCTCTTCCCCTTCTTTTTTCCTACCAATGCATACAAAAGAAGTGCTATCATAAATATCATCATTAATACGAATAGAGAAAGAAGAAGGGAAGAGAGATCCTTGATCATCATAGTGAAAGATTATCGTGAAGTTTCCTTCATTAAAATTTTCATTTTCAAGAACAAATCTATGAGCTTGATCAAAAACATTTTCCTTCGGTTCATCATCTTCTTCTTGGTGTGAAGGCATAAGAGGAGGAGGAATATATAAGTTTGGATCATGATAAGGGTAAAGGTAGGGATAAGGATATGAATAAGGATAGGGATAAGAGGTATATGGATTTGGGTATTGTGGAGGAGGATATGTATGTGGAGGATAAACCATTTCGTGATTGAAGCTTTGATTCCACAAGTAAGGGTTTAATCCATCCATCTTCTTCAAGTTCACTCCTACAAAAGAGACAAGTATCAAATTTCTCACTAAGAAACAAAACTAAAGAAAAAGAAAGCAATAAAAATGTCACTAGTAGCACCACTCAACTAACCCTAAGTCCCACCAAAGGGCACTCAACTAAATCCCCGGCAACGGCGCCATTGACTTTTTCGTATTTTTGCACGTTTTATAAATCAAGCAAATCTACCCAAAAGCGGATGGGTAATTGTAGTAGAGCAAGTATACGACCAAGTAGTTATCGACCAAGGATTTAGGAGTGTAGTGGAGCCCCAAGGTTGTGTGTCGGCATGATACTATAGTGACGAGTACGGTTGGCAAGAAATAAAAACAAGCAACAATTAAACTAGAAAGCAATAAAAATTACCAACTAACTTCCAAGACGAAAGTGCAAGAGAGAATGAAATGCCTCGGGAGCTATCCTTATGATTTCAACTAACGCATTCGTGTCCTAATTACCTATCAATTGCTATTTCATTGGGTATGATAAGGGCTACCACTAAGCAAATGAAGACCGATCCCTTTTGAGGCTTGGGTGATCAATTCTAGCTAACTAGCACCTAATTAACTACAAACGGCTCCTAGGATAGTGAACGCTAGGAGGTTCGCACAGGTACCGTCCCTAGTTTCCCCCTTCACTAAACACTCTAATTCACAATCAAAGCATCTAATGTCCCTTAATGGTAATTCTAAGCGATCTACCCCCTC
>JAPKLY010004897.1:0-13557 GCA_026898435.1 Prunella vulgaris
CTGTAATCAGAACCTGTAGTGTAGATTTTTCCTTCACAAGACACATGTTAGATGTAAATTCTACACTATATCCTCGGTCACAAAACTGACTGACCGAGAGTAAGTTATGTCTCAGTCCCTCAACATATGATACATTCAGTACACGGACAGAGCCAATGTCACGCCCTAAAATTCTAAGCATTTCAAATCAGCGGAAGTCTCACTTTTAATTAATTTAATAAAACATTCTTTAGGACGTGCACCCATTTTACTAGCATTAAAATTCTTTTCTTTGAAAATCCTTGTTGAACTAAAATCAAACTTTCATGATAAATTTCTCATTCAATACATCCATAGAAATCATAAAAAATACCTTGACAAACATTCATAACATATTTCAATAATATTCACTTAACATATTCATAGGAATCACAAAAGTAACATATAACATGCTTCAATAATATTCACATGTGAATTAAACTTATTCTAACATCATTCAACATGTAAGACAACAATTAAATCATGCAATAATACTTAAATAATTCAAGAACAGTAGCTGGTACGTGAAACTAACGAAAATAGTCTGGGTGTACTCATCAAAACTGGTTGTGTATAAAAACAGTCCACTAACTAATACCAAATCCATTTTCTTTAATACTATTATCTTGCCAAATCATCTAAGGCCTCTAAATACTCAAATAAATCATATTAAACATATTATAAAGACTTGCCACGCAAATTCATTTTTAAAACACTTGAAAAGCTCGTAAAACAAAGATAAAGGACTAATTTTGAGCTGAAACTTTAAAACGATTTTGCTCCTGATTTTATGACCAAAATACTTAATATTTTATGACTAATAAACTGCAAAAATTTCGAAAATAAGCTGGGCATAAATTCGGTAATTTGAAAACAAGAATTTTGAGGACTAGAAACACATAAAGGACTAAAACTGGAACCTCGACTTCTACTAAGTAAAAACTCATGAAATTTGGTCAACATACATTATAAATCATGGCAAACATTCTGGTAAAATTTCATAATTTTTGGAGTTATAAAACTTAACTTATTGATCATGCAAACTAAGGACAATAACTATTATTCTTAAGAACAATTAAACACATAAATTAACACTTAATCATGCATATATAATTCAAACCATCAGCTGCCATATTATTAAATAAATTCATCAACTTAACTCCTAATAATCATGCAATTTAACACATAATCAAATAATAATACCTCATATAAATCCATAATAAAAATCCCATAATTCATCAAACCATAATAAATCCTAAATCAAACATCTACGTGTCCTTGCACTCTTCGAAATAAAACATGCAAACGTCTAGTCTTGTGGCAAACATAAAGTGCCGAAAACATTAAATAAAATACTTGCAACTTAAATAAAAGCCTACTTGGAATTTATTAATTAAAACTTCAATCCAATAACTTCTTCTTTCTCGCATCACATCCACCTTCCTCCGCATCGCCCATCTCGTCACCTTTACTCTTGAAAATCTGAAAATATAATTCGGTGAAGGGGTGAGCAATTATAAAATAATCACTCCGTGGGGATAGTTTAGTTCGAAGTCTAAATATAAAGGACACAATAACATGTAAACATACCCTTCTTTCTTAACATATGATACGACTTTCGTATCCATTCATTGATGATATAGCTGATCATCCTTAACATTCATTTGACAAAATAGCTGATTGTCCATTCATAGATTGATGGTAGAGCTGACCATCCATTCATATTAGCACATAAACACATAATTGCATCAAACTAAATATTTAAAAGTCGAACTATAGTTACCACTTTTCACCGTTTAAACCCCCACCATTTCTTGACTTGAAAATAGAGAAGTGTTGTACGTTGGCTTGCTAATTCCTTGCTCTAAGAACTCTCGAAAATCTGCCCTCCTTCTACTTCTACAAGCTGCTGAAAAACTGGTCCTCTAACTTCAAAACATGGCCGAATTTGGGTGCTATGGGTGGCTGCCGATTTCTAGGGTGTCTAAGGGTCTTGGGGACTTGATCAATACATATTTATAGAGTTGGAAAAGTATGGTTTGGGGCTGAATAAGGTGCTGGCCGAAATTGCAAGGAAAAGGCAAGAAAATTGGCCCAATATCTTGGTGTATCTCTATTTCCATACTTGGCAACTTATTTCCTTATTTAAAAGATCCTTACTAACTTTTTATTCTTGTGATACTTAACCTTCAAGCATGTATATTCTCTTGCATAAGAATATGACTTATTTCCATAAATAAAGATACTAGAAATCCATGTCTTATACTCTCTTAATTTTCGAAAATTCCTTAAAGTCTAAGACCCATTATTTTCAAAAATACTACTAATACTATCCCAAGTATTATTTAATCCTATTCTTGGTCAAATCCTCATAAAGTCAAATCCCTAAATTTAACTTCCTCAATTACTAACATGCCCTTAATGAATTAATACTTAAGGAAACACTAATCTTAAAGGACTAATACTATAACCTCAACAATAATATCATTCTTCTTTCCTCTAATAATTCGAAACTTAAGTACTATCATAAGAGTCCAATTAATACTAATTGGGACAACTAATACTAAGCAACCAATTTAGAAATACTAAGGCATAACAACTTAAAGGACTAACCTTGTACTCACACAAACTCACGCCTAAAACCAAATAATTAAAGGACTAAAAGCTGCTGCCTATGCGGGGTGTTACAGCCAATAACAAGGGTTCCGAATCCTCTGGTGAAACCCTTAGAGTTATCACCAAAGGTTACCTGTGGGCCTTCCAAAGCTACATAATCCTGAAGGAGATCACGAAATCCGGTCATGTGCCTGGAACATCCTGAGTCCAAGTACCAGTCCTTCATCAGATCCTCCTTCCTTTTCTTGTAGCCCGCAGCGACCTGAAAAGAATCAGGCCTCAGGTACCCATCTCGTATTGGGTCCTACTGAGTCAGCCATACCCTTCGGGATCCAGATTTGTTTAATAATTCTGATAGCATCAGAAGTGTAAACCTGTCTCCCTGAAACATCAACATACACAGTCTTCTTCCTTTGTGCCTGGGAAGTTGAGGGTGTATGGGTGTCAGCCTGAGGTTCAGGAGCCCTATATTGATTCCTGGTGGTGGGCCTCCTGTTCCTCCTTGGCCTGGGTGCATTGGGCTGAGTTTGATCCCGAGAAGGAGCAGCTCGGGCCTGACCTCTTGGCACTTGAGGTCTGGCCTGAGTGTTATCGGAGTCAGGTCTCCGTTGCCTTTCAGAGACCATCTGGTTTGTTCTTCTCCTTTGATGATTGGGACGCTCATGATGGGCTCTGTGCCCTGTCTGAGGAGTCTGGACCTCAGTAGTCCTTGGCTTTGCCTGAGACCTCCTCTATCCTGAGTTCCTTCCGCTCTGAGCATTTCTAGGCTGGGCCTGAGAAGTGCTAGGAGCAGAGTTCTTCCCAGATTGAGGATTCCTAGGCTGAGCCTTGGAGTTCCCTTGATCTGTCTTCCTTGACTCAAGATGAGGAGCCTTGGCCTTTCCCTTAGGTTTTGGCCTTGGTTCCTCAGTCCTTTGCCTGACAGGTTCAGCAGGCATTTTCTCCTTCCCTTTGACCTTGTCCTGACGAGCAACACTTGAGCTCTTGTCATCAGTTAGGGCAGGGACAAACTTCTTCTGAGAGTTGCTCCCTGAAGCACCTCTCATTTTCTTGCCCTTTGGGTCTTTTGAGGCATCATAGCCCAACCCAGCTTTAGCACCATCAGTCAGCTGAGAGAAACTGGTTAACTCATCGACCACTTGGGTAGATGTGTATAACTTCTTCAGCTTAACCTCAAGATGCTCATTTGTTTCTTTCAGGGCCTCAATTTCAGTGGTGTACTCAAGCACCAACTCTTCATGAGCTTTCTCTTTTGAGATCAGCTCAAGATCCCAAGTAGTTTGCTCAGCACAAAGGCAAGCTTGCCACTCAGTTTCGAACATCACTGTAAGAGCAATTCGCTAAATCATCAGTTGTTCCTGAGCAAGGAACAGATCAGTATCACGAGTCTCAATCAGCGAGCTGATTACACCCTTCAGTCTTTCTACCTCCAGTGGAGCTTCATCATGCTTGTTCCAAGAATGAAGCAGCTCTTCCTGAAGATGTACTAATCTGAGGGCTTCCTCAGTATCTTTTACTCTGAGAGACTCAGTTAGCCGATCGTTCTCTCCACTCAGTTGTGCATTCACATCCACTGTGTGAGTATGAGTCTCCTGCAACCTTGAGAAGTCAACCATCAATTGCTCTAGTGCGAGCTGAAGGTCAAGTTCTCCTGCTGAATCTGAGCTAAGCTCAGGTGCGTGATCAGGAGAAGAGGCAGAAGAACATACCTCATCATCTGCCATCAGGCAGAGGTCATCATACTCCTCATCGGAGAAGAGTTCAGGGGACCGACGTCCTGGGCCATCTGAATCTGAGGAATCCTCAACAAGCAATGCTCTCCGGTCTGATGCCCTGAGCTCTCTCTTGGCCCCCCCGATCCTCTCGCTCACGAGCATGGAGCTCCGGATAATCATACTGATAATGTCCGGTCTTCTTGCAGTGGTAGCACTGATCTACATCAGAAGTAAACTTTTTGTCAGTGTACCTTTTATCTGATGACTCCCTCCTGCTCCCTGATGATCGTTCAGGTTTGGAGCTGGATCTTCTGGGCTCATCATCTCTCCTCTTCTCATCTCTTCGTCGCTCAGGATCATTGCGATCCCTCCTGGAATCTGAACCCCTCCTTTCTTCTCTTAGGGGACTCGATCTCCTAGGGCTGGAGTACCTGAGATCACGACTGTCAGTATAAAATTTCTTATACCTTCCGAATCGAGAGTTCAGTTTCTCGAAACGCCGCTCCATCAGGCTGTACTCCAAGGCTAGCTCATCCTTGTTCATGTCCTTTAGAGACTTAGAGCCAGATCCAGCCTCAGGTTCAGGAGTAGCTTTAAGAGCCACGCTCTTTTCCTTTTCAGGAGTCTTCTCCTCACTAACTTCCTCACTGACAGCACCCTTCTTCTTCCTCTTATCGAGGTCGAATTCCAGAGCCTTTAACTCTGAGAATAGGTGAGAGTGAGTAATGTTGGTAAGATCCTGAGTGTTCTTTAGTAAGATCACTCCTGTGTCCCATCTTTCAGGGAGATAGTTCAGAATTTTAGAAGACACCTCCCTCTTGGGAAACTCCTTCCCAAGGGTTGCTAGCTCGTTCATCATCTTAATGAACCGAGCTTCCATCTGATCGATGGATTCTTCTTCTAACATCCGGAAGGCCTCAAACTTCCTGATAGCATGATCTCTCTTGTTCTCCTTGATCTTTTCTGATCCCTCACTCATCTCCCTCAGAGCATCCCAGATCTCCTCTGCTGTTCTCAGATGCATGAGCCTGACCGAATTCTCGTAAGAAACAGTGTGGAGTATAATGTTCTTGGCAACATTATCCAGTCCAATTTGCTTAATCTGATAAGAGTTAAGCACGGACCTCTCCACTTCTTCATCTCCGACAGCTGGAACAGGAACATTGCCAGCAACAGGCAAGGTCGTCTGAAGATTCCTCATGAATTTGATTGGACCCTGCTCAATCACCAGAGGCATCTGATCATGGATGGAATAGAGATGTGCGAGTACCCTGAATTTCCAATAGTCATAATTGTCAATAGAGAATTCAGGAAGATTGCTCTCGAGGCGTTTAGAACCGGATGCCATGATATGCAGTTTTCAGAAACGAGATCTATTCAGTAGACCACCAAAAGTTTCTCCTCAGAAACTATTGGTAAACAAAGTCAGTGGTCTTTTGAACCATTGCTCTGATACCACTTGTTGGTCCCGAAATGAGTACAATTAGTGTATGGGGGGGGAATACACTGACGTCAGATTTTTCTGAAAGACTAAGAAAAATGCTCTTACACTCTCAGTCAGGATTTCCTGAATTACTCAGTATGCTGAAGGTCCATAGGGACAATTCAGTAACGAGTCAGATAAACTGAGTGTGAGTAAAGTGCCTGGAAGCTCAGTAGAGATAACAAACTTACTAACTGCTAGGAAGCAGGTCAGTTGGACTACTATCTCAGTGAGCTTGAGTACGTGCGGAAAGTGAGCCCTTAGGTTCTACTCGTTTTAGTTTCTGAAAACATTTTCTTTGAACTTGCTTAGTAGACTGGTGGTTAAGGCTGAGTGCACAGTATTAAGATTCAGGATGATTGATTCAGTCCTGAAGATAAAAACAATGCAGAATGTTCAGTTTATTATGATGACAGTTATGATCCTGAATAGAATAGTAAATCAGCACACAAGGGACTTTTTAACGTGGTTCGGAGATAACCAACTCCTACGTCCACGACCTGATTTAACAGGAAGCTATCCTCAAAACCCTGAGGATAGGTACTTGGTTTTTACGTGCCAAGGGACACGAATAGCCAACTTCCTCTCTTAGGAACTGACCCCTGGGCGTTTTACAACTCCCAGTCCTTCTAACCAACCAATCTCACACCCTGAGTGGTTTGGTATTCTGGTTTCCAACTGAGATAGCTCTAGCAATACAAAACAATGCTAAATATTAGAGCTATCGATCTAAGCAAATACAGAGTGAATCCTACAACAACACTAGAGAAATTTAATTGCAGAGTGTTGTTTATAGTATGCTTTGAGAGCTTGGATTCTTGAGAGTTCTCTCTTGGAAATTTCCCGTTAGCCTTGAATGGGTGCAAGGCTCTCCATATTTATAGGCAAGATTCAAAATAGATCCATTGGAGGAGATCAAATCAAATATTTCCTATTTTAGGGCGGTTGCAGGCTAGAAATACTGTTTGACCTAATCGCCATGCTTATTCTGGCAAGTTTGTCCCATCACCTGCAACTCTGAGACGCATTAAATGCCGTATTAAATGCTACGCAGACTCTGTACATATGTGTCGAAAGATCATTGGCTCTCCGTTCTAACGGCTAGTTGACTTTCAGACATTTGTGCTTCCTCGTACATTCAATAATCTGAGTCTCTTGTTAATAACTCAGTCTGAATGTTTGTCTTATTGGAGTCTTACTGACATTCTCTTTGTCTCTTATGCCATAGCATAAATAACCTTTTTGCTTTGGACTTACATGGTTCAGGTGATCTGAATTAATGCCTGAGTCAGGTCTTATGTGCATTCAGCACAACCTGATAGATTATTCAGCCCAGTATGTGTAACCTTTTTGCTTTGGACTTACATGGTTCAGATAAACGGAACCAAGGCCTAAGTCAGGTCTTAAGTGCATTCAGCACAGCCTGATAGATTACACTTACTCTTCACTGACTAAGATCTGTCCTGAGTATGCTTAGTGTACTCTGTAGAAACATCAACCAATAGTACTTCAGGATTGACTTCAGGACGGATTAACAGGCTTCGATCTTCAGCTTCAGACCAGGCAATCTTCAGCAAGACTGACTGACTCCTTCAGGATGGATTACACTTCAGACTTCAGTAAATTGGGTCAACTCCAATATTCTTCAGTCTTCAGCAAGTTCCTCCTGTACTGAATTCCTAACCTAACTATCCTGAACTATTTGATCCTGAACAACTATACTTAGGCAGATTCATCAGGGGTTTTGGGATCTAATCAAAATACTCAGATTATCCCAACACTTATGTAATTTTAAGAAGTTGAAAATATAAATTAATCTTCCGACATATATGTATGCATTGAATTTTCTATCTTCAGACAAAATGTGATATAATAGCAATAAATAAAAATAAATAGCAATAAATCAAAACAAATAGCAATATATACAAATATGTATCCCCCGAATAACATCCAATAACTCTTGTTCAATGAGCAGAATGTAAAATTAAAACTAAAGTGGTTTGTCCGAATCGTATGAATAAAATATCGTAAATACACCGAAATTAAATTTATTTCAGTGAAGCTCTATCAACAAGTCTCTTGTCATCTACTCTCGGTGTAGTACTACAGCTCTTTTCCTACATGTAGAAAACAACTCATTACTACATAAATAGATAAATATATTGAAAGGTTATTATCAATTTTATGTTACCTATGACTCAACATCTGGATCAACTGGTACATCTTCATTAATACTGTCCTGTGTGGCTTGATTGGCTTGAGAAGTACTCTTTCTTGTGCAAGATCCAATTTTATGGCCAGGCACACTAATTTAAATGGAAAAAGCATAAAATCATTTAATTAATAAAGTACGGATTTTACAAAAGAAAAAAATTAAATTTTTACGTACCCATAATTTCTGCACTTCTGTAATTTTCTTGGGGGTGCGCCTCTTGACCTCGATCTTTGGGGAATAGAAACGTCAAAATTTTTTGATAGCCTGACCGGGTCACGAATATCATGCAACTCACCGGTTAATTCTTCAAGTACGGTAGTTTCTAAGGGGCCAGTAGGGTCAACCTCAACATGCTTTGCTGCTTGACGAATTCGCTTAACTGTATTTCTAGTGCTTGCCTTAGTTTGCGAAGCATTTAGAGACAACTGATACTCTCTTTGTATAACTGCATAAATCTCTTGTTGATAGAATTTGCTAATCGATGTTTGTTTATGTGGCTTTACAACGGGTTAAATCTACCAAACAATAATCTTGTGATTTTGTGTTCTTGGGGAGGGAGAGAATTTAGAGAGAGAGAAATATTGCAGTAGGGATTGTATTAATTATGAGAGAGAGTCCCATGAATAGTACAAGAGAGGTCTTATATATAGGTGTGTCAGTGTGAGACGGCACCTTACGAGCCTATATGGCTTCTGGTGTTGACGAGGGTTCCTTACCCTCGTCTTGGTCCCTCACACTGCTTCCCATGTCATGCCTCGTCCTACTACTATGCCTTAGATTAGATGGGCCTCATTAAAAACCTCGCCATAAACCACCCTTGTAGATAAACCGGACGGAGGGAAAAAGAGCGCACCATCGGGGTCCTATAGACTATCATGCGAGCTCATGGGCGAGCTCAGAGATAGATACTCGGGCGAACTCAAAGATGGCCAGAGAGCGAGCTCGCAGCTCTCCAATTCAGGCGAGCTCTGACGCCTTGGTGCCCCTGGAGTCGTATAACAGGTGGCATCTCGGATGTCGGAGGTGCACTTGACACTCTGGCGAGCTCATGGGCGACCTCCTAAATGATATCTTGATTCTCTAATCTGCCTCGAGTAGCTCGCCCATCAACAATTGCCCCTCAGCTCGCCTTCATCATGACTCATGACATGTGTGGGCGAGCTGGAATGCGATCTCTCGGGCGAGCTCCTCGAGGCGGTCTCTCGAGCCGACATGGGTGGAGTTCGAGGTGTCGTACACGTCCCCACAAGTGTCATTTCCCGCGCCCATAATAATAACTTTTGAAATTCTTTGCAAAGAGGCCCCTGGTCTTCCAGGAATTTCGAGCCCGCGCCCAACATCTATAAATAGGCGAAATCAAGAAAATTCTTCACTTTGCTTCGTCACTTCTCAGAGCACATTTCTGGCGATCGTTTCTTCGCTCCCAACGTGTCTCCGAGCGTTCCTCAAGGTAGAAATCTGGATTTTTTCTTCTTTCTTGTTCAAATTCTTTTTGTTGAAAATCGAAACTTTCCGGCGATGCCTATACCATGTCTGAGACTTCCTCGAGCCGCACCCCTCCGAATCGTGATTTGGGCATAGAACTAATGACTGATGACTGATGACTGATGACTGTCCAAACCCCCAAGCGGCACCTGTGATCATTTCCTCGGGCTCTGGGGCGAGCTCTGAAACTCTCCCGGACAGTGGCGAGCTCTTGGGGTCGGTTCGTTCTGACTCTGGCGAGCGGGCTACCAATTCCAGCGAGCAATCCCCAATCCGTGAGCTCTGGGATTACTCCGAACGAGCTTCGGGGGGAGCCATGGCCACGAATGAAGAAGAGGTCACCGAGACCGAAACTCAGGAGGAGGTCACCGAGGTTGGGGCCGGCGATATTGCTGGAGAGCTAGCCCGCGATGTTGACGAAGAGGTCGGCGAGGATACGGGGACGGAGGTCACTTATGAATATCTCCATTTTATCAACTTTCCCTTTCCCAAGCTTCCAGAATACCAAATCCCCGCCGAGGTCGTGAATGACTTTGACTGGAACGAATACGTGAGAGCCAACAGGGCGAGCTTCCCCTTACCTCGGCGAGCTCCGATCTGAAAGGCCGCTGGCAAATCTGACCTCAAAGTAAACGGGGTGGAGAGCATCGTCAGCGAGTTTGCCCTCCCAGATATTCGGAGACGATTCCGTATTCTGTTGGACATATTCATGTATGCCACCGAGGAGAAAGAGCGAGCCGACCTCCCCCCTGCCGGACTTACAGCTATCAACTACCACACTTTGAAGGCCGAGCTCACCTTGCCCCTTCACCCCATCATCGGGTAATTTCTGGCGGACACGGGCCTCGCCATTACACAGCTTACTCCGAACGCATGGAACAACATGTTAGCAGCCCTGACCATTTTCGATCTCGAGGGCTATGAAAATCGGCTAAGTACGGCGGAGATCAGCGAGCTCTTCAATGTGATCCGGCAAGTAAGGGAGGAGAAAGGATACTGTTCTTCCAAGCTCGCCCGGGGGGCAAATTCTTGGGCGACCTCCCCAATAAAATCCGGGACTGGAAGGAGCAGTTCTTCTTTATTGGGGGAGATTGGCGGGCTTCTAATGGGCGTGGAGGGCGCATCCCTACCCCCGAGACTTAAGGGGAGGCGAGCTGTAGGTGGCGTACCTTAGCGTGTGTGCGTCGGATTAGATTACTAACCTAATCTATCTTTTTGCAGGTTTGAAGAGCCACAGGTCGAACCGTGGGAAGCCGGGGATTTCAATTGGCTTCGAGTTAGTGCGGACAGTGTGTTGTTTGCGAGAAAAGAAAGATCGCGAGATCGAACATTTGTGCCAACATCACTGTCGCAGGCTTGCCGGCCTCATCACCTCGCCACACCACCTCGCTGCTCAAGGTTTTAAACTTTTCCATTCTGAAGTTTCCACAGCTCTCTGCCTCATACGTTGAGATCGCCGGATTTACTTATCATTTATCATGCAGGTGTAGGTCCTGCCGCAGAGCTCCCGCTCGTTGAAGTTTATGAAGCCTACCACTTCTTAGCTCGGCAGCTGAGGATGGGTAAACCTCGTCCGGGAAGGGAAGGTATCCCCTCGGGGGCCATTTTGGACGCGACAAAGAAACTGGAGCTCGCCAAGGCCGCTGAAAAGGCTGGGGGCTCTGGCTCTCAGAGGACCTCAGCGCCTCCCCCACCAAAGGAGAAGGTCGCCGGCCCAAAGAAAGGGGCGGGTCGAGGTTCGAATCCTAAATGGGGCACCCAGCCCCCTCCGCCCCACCAGACGAAGCGAACTCTCCACCGGGGGGATGGCTCGTGAGTGGGTGTAGAAGAAGAAGCTCGCCTCGCCAAGCGAGTTAGGACTGAGGGTGGCTCCGTTTAGCACAGCGGCCGAGGAGGCTCCGGATCAACCCAAGTGATTAGCGTTTAAGTATGCATGTATTTTACCTATTTTGTGTATTATTTTGTGTACTATAATGTATTGTTTAGCGTATTTATATATAATTTCACACTTTCTAATTAGTTATAAGTATTTATGTTTTCTATTTAAATAAGAAGCATATGTATAATTCAACCTAACCATTATGTCTATTGTATATTGTTGAGGTCTTAAGTGGAGTTATATTTATCCAAATTTTATGATATTGAACACCTAAGACAATGTACTAAATACTTAAGACACTTTAGTGATCCAATTTTACATGTTTGGATTGTATTTGTACTCATAAGTGAAGACTCCAATTCTGTCCAATGTTTGGACTCAAAACACATTTTCGTATTTGCACAATATCTGGAGCCTCACTAAACCAATTGAACCAATTCCAGTTTTATTTGATCACTAATTCGTTGATCTACAACTTGTCTTTAGGGCTCAAGTGTCAAAAGTTCCGGCTTCAATGGTCAAAATGACAATCAATGCAGGGCTTCAGAATTCCGCCATCTCAGTACACATGTTGGGAAATAATTCACCATAATTCACACAAAATTCCAATTTACACAAGACCAAATCCATTGGTTAGCCAAGAAATTCATCAAGACACAGTAGAAATATTAAAGGCGTTGATTTTGTGCAAGCTGAGATATATGCTTTTCAATAGACCACCATAAATTTGCGGAGAAAAACAATCCAGTTTTACCAACTCCACTATTATGGTCATAACTCACAATCTAGAGATCCAATTTTGGAGATATTAGACTCCTTGGAAAACTAATCCAACGGCAAATTAAGACAGCAAGGGCAATTAAATTACTGATGTTTACAGGCCACATGAATTGGTTGCTAAAGTCTCCATGATTCATTATTTGGAGGCCTATATAAAGAGCCCTTTAGCAACCCTTGAAGGCATCCCATTTTTCTTGTAATCCTTCTATCTTAGTCTAGTATCTCTCTTAGAAATATGAGTTCTTATTGTATTAGTATGAGTAGCTAAATATTTTACTAGAGTTAGGGATGAAGCTTTAGTAAAGTATTAGTAATGTTCTTGGTTATTCAATAAAGATTTTCAAAGTTTCAATCCTTTAGTCATTTAAAGAGTTTTTAAGAGAGGTTTTGATGTGTCATTACTTTGATTTGTTGTAGACTTATTGGCACAACAAATGCTTAGTTTTACATATCAACTATTGATTTTATAAACTTGTTCGAATTTCTAAAGGTACTTTTCAAAAGTATTATATGTGCTCAAAGTTATATCTTCCGATTGAAATCACTTGATTGTTAGATTTCGATTGAGTTATCAAAGATAACCAAGATCATAACTCTAGTATTTTTATCTAAAGTGAAATCCCGAAGCTCTAGTATTTTGTTACTTTATTTAAACCTCTCAACTAGATAATATCTTTTTCTTCCAAATCTCCCTGTGGTTCGACACTCGGTCTCCCGAGAAATTTTATTACTTGAAATCAACCTACACTTGGGTACGTAACTCTCAAGGAGCTATCAAGTTTTTGGCGCCGTTGCCGGGGAGGTTTTGCGGAGAACAAATCCATCGGTTGTGAGGTTTATCCTCACAAGTTTGTGAGTTCTTCTCTCTATCTCTCTACTGTATTATATTTATTTGTATGCATAATTGGACTCGTGATATTATAAGTGGTCGTTTAATAAGAGGTTATAACATTAATTTTAGAAATATTGCATCAAGTATGGCAGACAATGAAAGTGTTGATGGAGATAATGTTCAAAACCAAAATGATTTTGAAAGACGCAATAATGAAAATTTGCATGTGCGTTCTATGCGTGAATTTATTGAACCCCAACGAAATTCGGTTCCATCATGCATAGTGTACCCTCAAGATGCAGATAATTTTAGGTTTAAACATGGTATGATTCAATTGCTCCCTAATTATCATGGTTTTGACTCTGAAAATCCTTACTTGCATTTAAAAGAATTTGAAGAAATTTGTGAAACATTTAATGAACCAAGGTGTACTCAAGAAGCTATTAAGCTATAGTTATTTCCTTTTTCTCTTAAAGATAAAGCAAAAACTTGGCTTAATTCTCTTAAACCAAACTCAATTACATCTTGGCAACA
>JAPKLY010004898.1:0-13557 GCA_026898435.1 Prunella vulgaris
GAAAAAATGATCATCAAAGTTAAAGTTTGTTATTTTGAATAATTTAGTATGGAATAATCAACAAAATTAACAAAGTAAGGTTGGTGTGCAGTTTCGAAACATACTTAATCTAAAAATACTAAAATTGGAAAAAATGATCATCAAAGTTAAAATTTCTAAATTTTAATAATTTAGTATGAAATAATCAATAAAATTAACAAAGTAGGGTTGGTGTGCAATTTGTAAACAAACTTATTCAAAAAACTCTAAAATTTGAAAAAATTATCATCACAGTTAAAATTTGTTATTTTGAATAATATAGTATGGAATTATCAATAAAATTAACAAAGAAGAGTTGGTGAGTAGTTTCGAAACCAACTTAATCTAAAAACCCTAAAATTGAAAAAAAATGATCAACAAAGTTAAAAATTATTATTTTGAATAATTTAGTATGGAATAATCAATAAAATTAACAAAGCAAGGTTAGAGTGCTGTTTCGAAACCAACTTAATCTAAAAACCCTAAAATTGGAAAAAATTATCATCAAAGTTAAAATTTGTTATTTTGAGTAATATAGTATGGATTAATCAATAAAATTAATAAAGTATGGTTGGTGTGCAGTTTCGAAACCAACTTAATCTAAAAACCCTAAATTTCGATAATTTGATCTTCAAATCTAAAATTTGTTATTTGAGTAATTTATTATGGAGCAAACAATAAAATTAATAAAGTAGGGTAGGTGTCCAGTTTTGAAACCAGCTAAATCTAAAAACCCTAAAATTGGAAAAAATGATCATCAAAGTTAAAATTTGTTATTCTGAATAATTTAGTATGGAATAATTAACAAATTTAACAAAGTAGGGTTGGTGTGTAGTTTCGTAACCAAATTAATCTTAAAACCCTAAAATTGGAAAAAATGATTATCAAAGTTAAAAATTGTTATTTTGAATAATTTAGTATGAAATCATCAATAAAATTAACAAAGTAAGGTTGGTGTGAAGTTTCGAAAAATACTTAATCTAAAAACCCTAAAATTGAAAAAAATGATCATCAAAGTTAAAATTTGTTATTTTGAATAATTTAGTGTGGAATAATTAATAAAATTAACAAAGTAGGGTTGGTGTGCTGTTTCGAAACATACTTAATCTAAAAACCATAAAATTGGAAAAATTGTAAATCACAGTTAAAATTTGTTATTTTGAATAATATAGTATGGAATAATCAATAAAACTAACAAAGGGGGTATGTAGTTTCGAAACCCACTTAATCTAAAAATCCTAAAATTGAAAAAAATTATCATAATCAATAAAATTAACAAAGCAGGGTTTGTGTGCAGTTTCGAAACCAAACTAATCTAAAAACCCTAAAATTTGAAAAAAATAATCATCATAGTTAAAATTTGTTATTTTGAAAATTATAATATGAAATAATCAATAAAATTAACAAGGTAAGGACGGTGCGTAGTTTCGAAGCAAACTTAATCTCAAAACCCTAAAACCCCTAAAATTGGAAAAATTGGTCATCAAAGTTAAATTTTGTTATTAGAATAATTTAGTATGGAACAAACAATTAAATTAACAAAGTAGGGTTGGTGTCCAATTTCGAAACCAACTTAATCTAAAAACCCTAAAAACCCTAAAATTGGAAAAAATAATCATCAAAGTTAAAATTTGTTATTCAGAAAAATTTAGTATGGAATAATCAACAAAATTAACAAAGTATGGTTGATGTGCAGTTTCGAAACCAACTTAATCTAAAAACCCTAAAATTGCAAAAAAAAGGTTTATCAAAGTTAAAGTTTGTTATTTTGAATATTATAATTTAGTATGGAATAATCATAAAATTAACAAAGTAGGGTTGGTGTGCAGTTTCGAAACATACTTATGTTGATAGAATTTATTAACCGTGTTTGTTTATGTGGCCATTTGCATCATTTAATTCTACCAAACTATAATCTATGAATTTAGGAGGGTTTTATGTGTTCTTGGATGATGTGGAGAGAGAGAGAGAGCAATTGTAGAGAGAGAAAGTGAATTGTAGGAATATGTATTAATTGTTGAATAGTTACAAGAGAGGTCTTATTTATAGGTGTGCGAGAGTGAGGTGTGACCTTACGAGCCTATTTAGCTTCCGGTATTGACGAAGGTTCCACACCTTCGTCTTAGTCCCTCACACTGCTCCCTGTACCGTGCCTCGTCCTACTACTATGCCTTAGACTAGATGGGCCTCTTTAAAAACCTCTCCGTAAACCACCCTTGTGGATAAACCGGACGGAGGGAAAAAGAGCGCAACCATCGGGATCTAGCAGGCTACGGGACGAGCTCTTAGGCGAGCTCAGAGGTGGGCTCCTGGGCGAGCTTTAATACCTTGTGTGATTCTGGGGCTTCGTAGGGACGGACTTGGGGTCGGTTCTGTTGGCTCTTGGTGAGCTCCTATGCCGACCTCCTCTTCCGAGTGTGGGTCGGTGTCTCGGTAAGCTCCCTTTGCTTGGCCCGATTGGTTGGCCAGGCTTAGGCCTTTCGAGGCCTGGGAAAGCTGGTACCCACCTCGCCGAGCTCCGCGGCCTACCGGTTCTTCGTAGCTATTTAGATGCTCGCTGCATTAGTTCGCCTTGTCAACATTTCCCCTCCAGCTCACACGCGTCATGACTTGTCAAATGTGTGGGCGAGCTGGCTTATTTCCTTGAACAATGGTCAGAACCTTGGCGAACTACGCTCGGGCCAGTGCCGAGGTGGAGGGCAAGCTCGGCCACGGCTGTTATCTCGGCCGACGTGGTGCGGGAACCCAGGCATCGTGCACACCTCTTTAGGTGTAGTTTCCCGCGCCCATCATGGCAACTTTTCAAATTCTTTGCAAAAAGGCCCTCGCACTTTCTGAAAATCGCACTTCGCCCCGACGCTTATAAATAGGGGAAGGTGAGTTCATTTCTCACTTTCCCACTTTCGAGATTTCAGATCACATTTCCGGCGATCGAATCCTCCGCTTCCGACGAGGTTTTCGGCGCTCTCTAAGGTAGACAACTCTTTTTTCTTCCTTTCTCCTTTCTTTTCTTTCAATTTTTTCGGGTTTCCGGAAATTTTGAAAATTTTTGGCAACTTTTGGACTTCCCCAACCAATACCGTACCGCGACTCCGGCGATTAGACTTTTGGACCTTTTTTAACGTTCTTCGGACCTTACCGAGGCCATGTCGACTCACGAATCCAGTGGGACCCCCTCTAATCGTAACCCTGGAAAATAACCGGTGATTGAGAACGAGCCCCATCCTCCGATCTCTCTCGTGGAAATTGGTTCCAGTTCCGAGGCGACCTCGGTAGCTCACCAGGTCTCCGACGAGCTACCCGGCGAGGTGCGCCCTAACTCGGAGGAAGGGGCCTCCAGTGCCATGTATCGCGAGGTATGGGAGGAAGGTGACGAGGTCGCCCAAGAGAAAAGGGTTGCCAGTGGCAATGAAGAGCCTGTGGAGGCCGGCGAGAATGTCGCCGAGGTCGGTAAGGAGGTCGCTGAGGTCAGCGGCGATGTTGCCAACGAAGGCGAGGAGGAAGGCAACCTGGAAGAAGTTACCCTCGAGTGGTTCTGCTCCATCGGTTCCTGGAGCCTCAGTTGGTCGAGTATCAGGTCCCTGCCGAGGTTGTTCATCCCTTCAGCTGGGACGAATACGTCGCTGAGTACACGGTGAGCTTCCCTTTCCCGGACCGAGTACTCCCTTCTAACCTAGAGGAGGTCGCTCCGTCCCATTACAGAGCCGGTGGGGTGGTGAGCCTCATCGACGAGTGCGACCTTCCCCTCATTCGTAGGAAGTATCGCATCCCGCTCGACATCTTTATGTATGCCCCTGTGAAGAATGAGCGGGCCGATGCGCCTCCCGGGGGGTTGACTACCCTGAATGTCGATGTCCTCAGGGCCGGGCTCACATTGCCATCGCACCCGATCATCGGCCAATTTCTTGCCGAATACCATGACCAAGAGGGAGCTTGAGCTTCAGCGAGGTCAGGTTAAGCGTGCGGACGAGGAGTGCTCCAAACTAAAAGATGAACTCTCGGCCAAGGTAAATGAGGTCGCTGAGCTTCGTCACAACGCTTCCACCTCGGCAGATCTGGTCACCGCGAGGGCCGAGGCCTCGGATAAGGGCTTCATGCAGTGCTACGCCGAAGTTTTGCGGACGTTGTGGTGGGCCCCCGAGCCCACAAAGACGATGAGGTCGAGGCCGTGGTGGGCGACTTCAAATTGTGCTTGGATCGAGTCCTCTATCCCGACGGTGCCGAGCTGGACATTGGCGACCTCCCGGAGCTCGGCATCCCTCTCGACTTCGTGCCGGCCCGCTTCAAAGTCATCAAGACCATCTCGGTGCCGGAACTGAACGTCGCCGGCGGGGAGGGGGTTACCGAGGGCGAGGAACAGACTACACCCACCATGGAGAAGATGCAAGAGGTCTGCGGGGATGAGATGGTGAATATTGGCGAGTTCGACGCTAGCGGGCTCACCGACAACATCACTTCCGAAGCCGAGCTCGCCCTCCCAGTTGATCAGGTTGCTATCAACCCCACCGGGGTGCCATCTGATGCCCTCACAGCTCCAGAGACTTAGGCCTTTTCTTTGCTTTCGTAGATCAGCTTTTGTTTTCTAAATTGTAGTAGTTCGCCGGGTTATGGAGCTCGCCCAGAAGGAGCTCCGTTTTGGAGTTTTTTTTACTTTTGTTCAAGTAGTTAGAGCTCGCCGGGCTTTGTATAGCTCGCCTAGAAGGAGCATACTTTTGTACTTCAAAGATGGCTAGCTGGTCGGCCTTTGTGGCCAGCACCACTTCGAACACTTAGGAATTTTCAAGTACTTTTGTCTTAAAAATTTCCTAAGTGTCTTTTGAATAGAAATTGAGGGTTTAGGGTTTAGTACTTTTGTCTGGACTTCTGTTTTTACGCTTTATGTTATAATTTTTACTCGCGCGTTCGTGTATTTCGGGTACTTAATTGTTCGTCTTACTCTACTTTGAGAAGCGAATCGTTCATTTTACGTCACTTAAGACTACGAATTGTACCTCCATTTTGATCGTACATATTCTTCGTCTCACGCCACTTAGGGTCGCGAATCGCTCGTCTTAAACCACTTGGGGTTGCGAGTCGCTCGTCTTAAACCACTTAGGGTTGCGAGTTGTACTTTGTTTAATTCACGCTGGGCGTTTGGGTTTCACGAACCTAGCCTAAGACGTTCTGACGTCATTTTGTGAATTTTTTCTATCTTAAGGCAGTTGGTGCTTGGTGACCCTTTAAGAAGGGTACCTTCGCGACCTTGGGCACTTTGGCCTTTGCCTACGAGCATTTTGATTACAACGTTTGGGACCTTGGTCCTTGCGCATCGTGAACTTTCGAGTGTCTGGCGAGCTAATGCAGGCGAGCTCCCCTTTGGTAGTAGGCGACCTCAAGTAGCTCGCCCAGTGGGCGAGCTACGCGGGTTCAAACACTTGACAAATTTTTTACTTCGCCAAATTTACTAACTTTTTGTAGCAACGTAATTTACACTGGTTGCTATCAACATTTCTGATGCGAATCCTCAACTAGTCTATTACAGGATTCTAGTCTATTGGTAAAACTTTTTTAGGTGCGCCGCACTCCAGGTGTATGACGAGGCGTTGCCTTCTGCGCCTTCGAGGTCGTAGGTGCCGTTTGGCCAGGCTGCGGTAACCCGGAACGGTCCTTCCCAGTTCGACCCGAACACACCTGGTGGGGCCATCAACTTCTTTTTCAGCACCAGGTCCCCAACTTTGAACTTTCGGTCGCGGACCTGGGAGTTGTGGTACTTTTCTGCTCTACGCTTGTAGGTGGCGTTCTTCATTTCTGACGAAGCTCTGGTCTCTTCGATCAGATCTTTTTCCACTGCTAAGGCTTCGTCATTCTTTTCTTCATCAAATCCTACCACCTTTCAAGTCTTATTTTGAACTTCAATGGGTACCACCGCTTCAATTCCAAAAGCTAAGGCAAACGGGGTCTTTCCGGTACTGGCCCGGTATGATGTTCTGTAAGACCATAGGACCTCCGGGAGTTCGTCTGTCCAGCTCCCTTTCTTTTCTTCGAGACGGAGCTTCAGTATATGCTTCAGGATTTTGTTCACCACCTCAACCTGGCCGTTCGACTGTGGATGGTAAGGGGTCGAGTAGTGCTTCTTGATATTCCATGAACTGCAGAAGTCTCTCAACTTTTGACCGTCGAAGTGCCTTCCATTGTCAGTGATGATCGATTGCGGGAGTCCGAACCTGCAGATTAGGTTCTTCCATATGAAGCTGATCATCCTTTCCTGCGTTATTGTTGTGAGAGCTTCGGCCTCAGCCCACTTAGTGTAGTAGTCTACTGCTACAACAACAAACTTTACACCGCCTCTACCAGGTGGACATGGGCCGATCAAGTCGATACCCCATTTCGCGAAAGGCCATGGGCTGAAAACCGACTTTAGTTGGTTGGCTGGGGAGTGGATGTTAGGTGCGAAGAGTTGACACTTTCAGCACCTTCGTGCGAAGCTAATGGCATCTTTGCGAAGGGTGGGCCAGTAGTATCCCTGCCTGATCGTCTTATATGCCAATGCTTGCCCCCCAGCGTGACTCCCACAAATTCCTTCGTGAATTTCTTCTAACACCTCGGACCCCTGTTTTTTGGTTAGGCACTTGAGTAGGGATAGCGAGAATCCACGTTTGTAGAGTTGACCATCCAGCAGTGTATATCTGGCAGCTTGCTTTATTAGCCGGCTAGCTTCCCAGGTATCCACGGGAGTTGTTCCGTCTTCTAAGTATTTTTGGATTGGAGTGCACCAATCTTCACCATCTTCGATGTCCTTCTGCCCCCCACTCGAGGTCTGATTTACTTTGTAATCGGACGTCGAGGGGTTTTTCAGCATGGTGATTACAACCTCCGTGAATTCGGCCTCGCCGTCACTGGTAGCTAGGCGAGCTAGGGCATCTGCTTGTGTGTTTTCTTGCCGCGGTATCTGATTGATGTAGACTTGCGTGAACATCGATATCAGATACGCGGCTATCTTCTGGTAGGTCATCATCTGCGGGTCTTTTGCTTCATACTCCCCCCGGACTTGGGATATTATTAGCTGGGAATCTCCGAAAACTTGAAGATTGGTTTCCCCCACAGCTAATGATAGCCTAAGTCCAGCTATCAACGCTTCATACTTCGCCTCGTTGTTGGTCGCTCGAAAGTCGAACCAGATTACGGAGGTGAAGACTTGTCTTTCCGGGCTGATCAGGACTACGCCGGCGCCCGCTGCTATGCTGGTTGATGATCCGTATACGTAGAGATGCCACGGAGCTATACGCCCCCTCATCGGATCTTGTGGGAAAGTTAGCTCGACAATAAAGTCGGCAAGTACTTGTCCCTTGATCGCTGTTCGGGGTGATCTCTAGTGACCATTTCAGCAGGCGTATTGGTTGATCTCTAGTGACCATTTCAGCAGGCGTCCGGTGGTGTCCGGGCTCTGTAGTATTTGACGTAGTGGGAACATCGTCAGCACTTTTACCGGGTGGTCAAAGAAGTAGGGCCTCAATTTTCTAACACTCATCACCAGTGCAAAAGCTAGCTTCTCCGTTGGGGTATACCGCAACTCGGCTTCGTGTAAGATTTGGCTTACGTAGTACACTGGTAGGTGTGTTTTTGCCTGTTCTCGAACCAGGACGGAGCTAATGGCCACCTCCGACGCAGCTAGGTACCAGTATAGCTTTTCACCAGGTATTGGCTTTGACAGGACCTGCGTATCTGCCAGGTATGCTTTAAAATCTTCAAAGGCTCGCTGGCATTCGCTTGTCCACACGAAGTGATTCTTGAGGTGAAGTTTGTTAGCTTTGGCCGCCTCCTTGTACCTTTGCGTGTTTGCTTTGATTGCTTTGAAAAACGGGCGATTTTGATCTACGGACCTCGAGATGAATCTGTTCAACCTCTGAATTTTCTGCACGGAGTCGGGGATGCCCATCTCGATTATGCATTGAACCTGCATCGGGTTGACCTCTATTCCCCGCTGGCTCACCAGGTGTCCCAGGAACTTTCCAGAGTGTACGCCGAAGCTGGTTTTCTTGGGGTTTAACTTCATGTTGTAGTGGCGCAGTATGTTGAAGGTCTATTTTAGGTGGTCCTCCTTTCTCAGACTCTTGACAACGATGTCATCTACGTACACCTCCATGGACTCGCCAATGTGTTGGTCGAACATCTTATTCACCAACCTTTGGTAGGTTACTCCGGCGTTGATGAGTCTGAACGACATCCTTTCCCAGCAGTACATGTTTTTGTTGGTGTAGAATGCCGTATGTTCCTGGTCATCTGGGTGCAGAGCTATCTGGTGATAGCTCGCAAAAGCATCCATGAATGTCTACCAGCTGATCAATGTGAGGCAGTGGGAAGTTGTCCTTCGGGCATGCTTTGTTCAGGTCCGTGATTTTGATGCAGAGCCTCCACGTCCCGTTGTGTTTCTTCACCAGGACGGGGTTTGCGACCCACTGCGGACACAGAGCCTCCTTGATTAGCTTGTTGTCTAGCAACTTCCCCACCTCAACGGTCAGAGCTGCGTATTTATCTGGTCCGTATTTCCTTCGCTTTTGATGGACGGGTCTCCTTGTCGGATCTATGTTAAGTCTGTGGCAAGCGTGCTCCAACGGGATTCCCGTCATGTCTTCATGGGACTAGGCGAATACATCCAGGTTGGACATTAAAAACAGCTCCATCCTTGACCGGTACGGTTCGGGTAGCTCAGAACCAATGAAAAGTTCTAAGTCCCTTTCCGGGTCCACCGGTAGTGCTGTCAGTTCCTCCATGGGAGTGGCTTTTCTCTTTTGACTTTTCCACCTTGGGTCGCTGATGAACTCGTCCCACTCTTCTTGTGACATCTACGTAGGTTCGTGACCTATGCGCAGTTCGAGGTCATCGGGTTGGCCTTCAGCTCGGGCGGGTTCATCAACTGTCAGTACCCCCGGTGGTTTGTCAACTTGGGATGGTTCGGTGACCTGGGGAGTTGGGTCAACGTCCATTGGTGTAGGTTCTTGACCTCCCGTGGGTCCCCCATCTTGGGCTTCATCAACCACCTCCATGGGAGCAGGTTGTTGTTCCTGCGCAGGTCCCAACACTTGGTTGTTTTGGGCTTCCTCCAATCCCTCCATTGGCACCGGTCGTGCGTCTTACGCAGGTCCAGGGACTTGGCCGACTTCTGGCAACTCGCCTACCTCCATCATCTCGGTTTTGACCGAGATGATGTCTAGGATGTTTGGCTCATCTACTGGAATCTGTACATCCTCTTCAAGGATATGGACCTGCGTAACAGACTTTTTGACCCGGCCATCTTTGATTTGGAGTAAACATTCCCGGGCCTTTTTCTGGTCACCCTTTATAGTTCCGGTACCTTTTGGAGTTGGGAATTTCAAACAGTAGTAGTAGGTCGAACACGCCACTTTGAATTCATTAATAAATGGGTGGCCAAGGAACCCGTTGTAGGAGGACTGCTGGTCGACAACTAGGAAATCTATGAGCCTAGTCAGCCTCCGCTCCGGGTCCTCGGCCGATACAAGTTGGACGCTCAACCTAATGCTACCTAGGGGGACAGTTACAGCCTCTCCGAACCCCACTATCCTAGCATTGCTAGGTTCCATACACGACTCAAAATCACCTAAGGCATCTAAGGTGGATTTGAAGAGAATATTGGTGAATGCGCCGGTGTCCACAAGTAGCCTGTGAACTCGAACGTTCATGATGTTGGCGGTTATCACCAACGAGTCGTTATGGGGCATCAGTACCCCCCCAGGTCCGCTGAGGAAAATGTCAGCTCATTAGTAAGCTGCGCGACGGACCTGGGGCCGAAGCTGCCTTCCTAGACCTGGTTTATGGCCCGGATTTCGGCCTTCCTTTTTCTTTTGGACATGGAGGATCCCCCGTCCTGGAGACCTCCGGCAGCTCCAATCTTCTCCTCGAGAACCAGGAGTTCTCGGGTGGGCTCCATATTTTGCTGAGGCTGGGGAGGTGCCCTCCGTCTGTTCTGGGGACCAGGTTGGTCCGCTTCCTCATCCTCATCATCATAAGTAGCCCTCCTCTCGAACCTTGACCTCTTAGCTGGGGCCTTCTTCACGAATTCGGCCAGCTTCCCATCCTCATAAAATTTCCAGAGTTGTTTGAGGAGGTCTCGACATTCGCTGGTGAAGTGGTTGATGGCCTGGTGGTAGGCACAGAATTTGTTGGGGTATCCTCCTGGGCTCCTCCAACATGGCCTTGCCCTTGACCGCAGTGAAGACCTGGTCGACGGAGAAGGTTAGGACCTGGTTGAGCTTTTCTTTGAGCTTGTCCCCATCGCCAAAAGCTTTTAAGTTTCGAGGAGCTTTGTAGGTGCCCCCAGACTTCTTCCCATATTACCTCCTCTCTTCAGAGACACCCACCTCCTTCTGGAGGGCCTCCTGCATGGCCGCGAACACCCCCACCTTGTGGCGGAATTCGGTGTAAGTGTTCGGACATGCGAGGTGCATTTCCTTCCAGAGGTCGGTGCCTTTCCCAAGACCGGCCATTGCTGCGACGACCTTGGTATCCTCGCTCACCGGTTCACCTTCCAGCAGGATCTTATCAAACCTCTCCAAGTACTGCTGGTCGGTCTCACCTTTGCCTTGGTGGATGTTGGCGAGGCGGTGCTTCTGGGTAAGGTAGGACCCGAACCTGGAGAAGTGGGCCAAGAACTCCCGCGAGAGCTGGCCGAATGAGTAGATGGACCCCGGGGCGAGTGAGGAGAACCAGCGGTGAGCTCGGTCCCCGAGGGTCAGCGGGAAGTTCCGGCACTGGGTAGAGTCAGTGGCACCCACTGAAATCATAAAGTCCACGTACTTGGCCAGGTGGATTTTCGGGTCATATTCGCCTTCGTACACGGACATCACCGGAAATTGTATCTTTTTCTGGACCGGTGCTCGGAGGATGGCGGGTGCCAATGGGGATGCGAGGAGAGTGGTGGCGTCAGGTCCGCCAGACTTGGCAGCTACTTGGGCTTGTAGCATTTCGACGGCCTTCTTCAGCGAGGCAAGCTCGTCATCGCGGGTCACCTCCGGTGGAGGTTGCTCGAAGGTCGTGCATTTCGTGGATGCACGTCCCCGAGGTGCCTCACTCTGGGGCGACCTTTCAGTGATGGGCTGGAATTGACGTCCGCCATGGGGGCCCAACCTGTCGGTGGCGGGCCTTCTCAATCGGTCGTGGGCGGACCTGCATGGCTGCAGGTCTGAGTCTCCCCCGTGGGACGTGACCGGGGTGGTTGTTCGTTCATCTCTGCACCTGGGCCCCAGTCTGCCTTGGAGGACCTCCCTCCTTGTTGATTGGTGGGTGCCGGACGCCTCGCTGTAGGCCTAAGTTCGCTCGGCGTGTGGGGCGGGCTCCTCCCCCACCATTTTAGCCTTGCCGGCCCATTCCCGGTGTTGGCGGGCTTGGGCCGAGCTCGCCTCCTGCTCAGTGGGGAGGTTGATGTACTCCCCCCGGGTCTGGGTGCCCTGAGTGGGCCTCGTCTGCTCCCGGGCCTCGGCGGCTGGAGCTCGCCTAGACACTAGGGCGAGCTCGTCATGTTGCCTCTGCTGTAACCTTTGCAAGGTTGCGATGGTACGCTGGAGCTCATCGGGGTTGTTGGTCAGGTCCCTCAGAGTAGGGCTCAAGTCCTCCTGGGTCACTACAACTCGCGGAGCTGTAGTGTTTTTCTAGGGAGGTCAGCACGAGGTCTCCACCTCGGCCTGGTCCTAGTCGCCCCCCTTCGACCTTCCCGCAGTTGCGGAGGTCTATCCCTTAGCCATTTTTGGGTTTTTGAGGGGGTAACTTGCAGAAGGTCACCGATGTAGCTGGGGTAGGTCGCCGAGCTCGCCGAGGTCGCGGTCTCCTGCCAGGTTGGTTCTGTTCGGGTTTTTGTCTAGCCTCGCGTGAGACGAATTATCCAAAATTCGGTTTATTCGTGTACACGTGCGCGTTTGAAAACTTTTTCTGGGCAGAATTTGGAAAATCCGAAAATTTAGATTTTTGTCCAGAAATCTGGGTTCTCGTTCGAAGGAATGAATGTGTGTGTGTATCTTCAAGTGTTCTTGAGTTTTATCAAGAACACCATCAAATCTTCAAATCTTCAAACAAACCCTAACTTTTTGTTCTTGAAAATTTTTAATTTTTCAGATCCGTGACCCTCCTTCTAGCGCCAAATTGTTGATAGAATTTATTAACCATGTTTGTTTATGTGGCCATTTGCATCATTTAATTCTACCAAATAATAATCTATGAATTTAGGAGGGTTTTATGTGTTCTTGGATGATGTGGAGAGAGAGAGAGCAATTGTAGAGAGAGAAAGTGAATTGTAGGAAAATGTATTAATTGTTGAATAGTTACAAGAGAGGTCTTATTTATAGGTGTGCGAGAGTGAGGTGGCACCTTACGAGCCTATTTGGCTTCCGGTGTTGACGAAGGTTCCACACCTTCGTCTTAGTCCCTCACACTGCTCCATGTACCGTGCCTCATCCTACTCATATGCCTTAGACTAGATGGGCCTCGTTAAAAACCTCGCCGTAAACCACCCTTGTGGATAAACCAGACGGAGGGAAAAAGAGCGCAACCAACGGGATCTAGCAGGCTACGGGACGAGCTCTTAGGTGAGCTCAGAGTTTGGCTCCTGGGCGAGCTTTAATACCTTGTGTGATTCCGGGGCTTCGTAGGGACAGACTTGGGGTCGGTTCCATTGGCTCTTGGCGAGCTCCTATGCCGACCTCCTCTTCTGAGTGTGGGTAGGTATCTCGGCGAGCTCCCTTCACTTGGCCCGATTGGTTGGCCGGGATTAGGCCTATCAAGGCCTGGGCGAGCTGGTACCAACCTCGCCGAGCTCCGCGGCCTACCGATTCTTCGTAGGTATTTAGATGCTCGCTGCATTAGTTCGCCTTGTCAACAACTTAATCTAAAAACCTTAAAATTGAAAAAAATAATCATCAAAGTTAAAATTTGTTATTTTGAATAATATAGTTTGGTAATCAATAAAATTAACAAAGCAGGGTTGGTGTGCAGTTTCGAAACCAAATTATTTTAAAAACCCTAAAATTGGAAAAAATTATTATCACAGTTAAAATTTGTTATTTTGAATAATTTAGTATGGAAAAATAAATAAAATTAACAAAGTAGAGTTGGTGTGCAGTTTCGAAACCAACTTAATCTAAAAACCCTAAAATTAAAAAAAATGATCAACAAAGTTAAAATTAGTTATTTTGAATAATTTAGTATGTAATAATCAACAAAATTAATAAAGTAGGGTTGGTGTGCAGTTTCGAAACCTACTTATTCTAAAAACCCTAAAATTTGAAAAAATGATCATCAAAGTTAAAGTTTGTTATTTTGAATAATTTAGTATGAAATATTCAATGAAATTAACAAAGTAGAGTTGATGTGCAATTTCGAAACCAACTTAATCTGAAAATCCTAAACACCCTAAAATTATAAAAAATGATCAACAAAGTTAAAAATTGTTATTATGAATAATTTAGTATGGAATAATCAATAAAATTAACAAAGCAGGGTTAGTGTGCAGTTTCGAAACCAATTTAATCTAAAAACCCTAAAATTGGAAAAAAT
>JAPKLY010004899.1:0-13555 GCA_026898435.1 Prunella vulgaris
TCTGTAATATCTCACTGGCTTAGTTTATTTTAGTGGTAAAACGTGCGCTTTTTGTTATTTTATTTATTTATTTATAAAATTGACATTATCAAATACTCCCTCAGTCCTCTTATAAGTCGCTTATTATTTGGACACGAATATTAAGAAGTGTATCAAAATATTAATATAGTACAAGTTTTCCTTTTCGGGACGTCCTAAAGGAACTTGCAGACCCAAAAAAATAAACTCTTTTATAAACTTCACCCTCACAATATCTAAATATTTACACAAAATGTCATTACTTTTTCACTTTTTGGGCCTACATTACACTCAATCCAACTAACTTTTTCACTTTTTACATAAAATTTTATCAAATTAACCCTCAAAACACTATTTTTTTTATTTTATTCTACTTTCTTCTTAATTTGTGTGCCCCTCATCCCTTGCAAATTGCTCTGGGACGGAAGGAGTAATAAAGAAGTGGAGTAATTTTTTAAAAAATTAAAAAAACAAATGAACAACATATAATGAGACGGACGAAAATGACAAAATGAGCAACTTATAGTGGAATAGAGGAAGTACTTTTTATTAGGAAAAACTCAGGGGTGGCAATGGGCGGAGGGTAAATACCCATGTCTGTTCCACCGCCCCGCTCTACCCCATGCTCCGTTGCAGGATAGAATATTGTATTTCATGTCTTTTCTACGTGGGTAGATCTGTACCGCCTTGCCCTATCCCGTCCATATTACATACTAAAATATAATATTATATATATAATTTAGACAAATTAAAAATTATTTTAAAATAAAAATGATGCACCAAATTTATTAAATCATATTTAACAAAAATAATTTTAAATTTATTTTAGATTAGAGTTACAATAAATAAATAATATAATTTTAAATTTATTTAATATATTATAAAATATAATATATTAAATTTATTTTATATATTATAAAATATTCTATATTTGATGTATTTTATATGTTATAAAATAGTGTATATTTGTTTAATATTTACTATGGGGTAGACTGAGTGGAATAGTAAAAAATGCAAATTCATGTCTGTCCTACCACATAGGCAGGGCGGGCACAGCTGCCCTATTTTCTGGATAGGTGGGCTAACCCAAACAGAATCAAACAGATCAGGATAAAGCAGTTATGGGACGAGTCATTTTTTCATTCCTAGAAAACTACAACTAGGGTCACTTTTTCAAGTGAGATTGCATTCTAAGCCACAATAAAATCAATTACATAGAGGGCCAAATTAGAATTAATAAGGTATTTTACAATTATGTATTTACAATTGGCTTTATATTTAATTTACCCTATTATTATTATACGTTACATGCATATTCTTTTCGTTTTGCAACACGTTTGCAAAAAGAAAAGGGCACATAATTTAAGCAAAAAGTGAAATGAAGATGAATAGGTATAATGTATGACTGACATAGTTTGTTGCATGCAATGTGTTTGTGATTTGGCCCCAATGAAATACAAGACATTTAGCTTCATTGCATTGCATTGCAGGAGTTGAGGAAAAAAGTGTCACTTAAGGCACAAACAGCAGCTACAAGTCCATCCATCAATGAGGCATGCATCCGCAGACGAAAAGAAAACTCTGTAACCATAACAGGGGCTTCGTCTGGATTAGGTCTTGCAGCAGCCAAGCTGTGGGTGAAAGTGGAAAATGGCATGTAATCATGGCTTGCCGGAACTTCCTCAAGGCGGAAAAGGCTGCAAATTAAAGCAGTTGGGATTCCGAAAGAAAATTACACTGTCCCTTGAAAGCGTGTGTCAATTTGTCAGCAAATGCTGCTATTTTTCAACCAACTGCAAAAGAACCAACTTTCACAGCTGATGGATTCGAGATCACCAATCAGTTTGCTTCTTCAAGACCTCACAAAATCCGACTTCCCATTGCATGGGACGGAAGTAGTAGTATTTTGATCTTTAAGTACATCATGTCATTCAATCTTGAAAATGCCATCAGGGAACACAAACACATTGGCTGGAAACGTGCTGCCAAAGGCGAACCTTGGAGACCTGAGGGGACTCACCCATGATCGATGGTGGTGAAAAGGCCTACAAAGCTGATAGCAAAGTTTGCAATATGCTCACCATGCAAGAGTTCCACAAAGAAACTGGTATCGTCTTTTCGTCTCCCTACCCCGGTTGTATTGCTCAAACAGGATTTTAATTGTTCAGAGAGTACATACCCCTCTTCAGGCTTCTCCTTCCAGAAATACATCACTAAAGGCTATGTTTCCGAAGACGAAGCCGAAAAAAGACTTGCACAGGTTAGTCACAATCGCAAAACTGGTCCTAATTAATTAGTATTTGCCATTTTAGTTCTATGCACATCAATTTTTTTAATTAAGCCCCATAACTTTAAAATGTTTCCTAATTATTTCTTTAAAGATGATTTAATTAAAATTAATATGTTGGGCCACATTAATTATGCCTCGTAAAAGCACATCAAGTTATTAATCAGGTTGCTAATGAAATTTCGGTTGGTCACATTTGCGTGCTGTGCAAAGTTCATATATAGGACTAAAATTGCATTATTAGAAAAATTAATTACAATCACCAATGAACATGGACTAATTTTTCAACTTACTCCATTTAAGACACTCAACCTTAAGCGTGTGATCTAAGTTCAGGTTGTGATCCAAGCCTATCAAAATTGGGGGTGTACTGGAGCTGGAACGACAAGTCAGCCTCGTTCCAGAATCAGCTGTCCAAAGAAGCTATAGTGATGCAGATAAAACGCGTAAACTTTGGGAGCTGAGTAAGAAGCTCGTCGGATTGGCCCGAGAGACAATGTTAAAGCGTCTGACACTCGCTCCCTGTAAGAAGAAGAGAGGTTTTCAGATAAAGCAGGTACAAGTACAACTAATGTAATATACCGAGTTGTAACTTCAGAAACTGTTGAGCATGTTAGAAGATAGTCAGGAAGGTACTACCTCCGTCCCACAAAAGTTTGCATACTTTCTTTTTTGGTTTGTCCCACAAAAGTTTGCATACTTCCAAAATGGAAATATTCATTTAAATCTCCACTTTTAAAATTTTTACCTCACAATCTCCACCATACTCATTCTACTCATTACACTTTTTCTTAAAACCTGTGCCCAGGAAAGTACCGCAAATTTTTCTGGGAGCGAAGGTAGTATAATTTTTCCTTTTTGTGGTACATAGGAGAACGTAAACATGGGTACGATTTAGTGTTATAAATGCACTTCAGCATCCTTCAGAGTTCCAACTTTTGTTCTATATACAAAGCAGGAAATATGTGGTCTATCACCAACACATGAGAGAAAAGTGACCCAAAAGAGAGTGAAAACTAGCACTACTACAACATAATGGGGATACATAAACTTTCCATTGTGGACAATTTTTCTTGCTTCGAAATAAATAGTAGAATGAGACCTTCATAAAGTGGTGGCTGCCACCGTGCTCCGCCGATGGGAACGATAGAGGTGGCGGCGAACGACGCATCCCCTGGAATCTTCCACTCGATTTGATGCCATGGCAAAATCTTCAACGGCAAACGGTGTGTGGGCGGCGGCGAACGGGACGTCGGCGTGTACGGTGGCAGAAGGAATAATGGCGACGAGTGTGCTGTTCCCTTCTCCGGCGACTGATGGCTTCAAATTTTCCGGCCATAGCACAACAACAGCTCCTCTTTAATTATTTTTCTATTTTTTTATTAATGTTGCTGAAAGTGAGTTTGATAGATTTTGAGAAAGGGAGAGTTATTCACTGGTACCAGAAAGTGTTCGATGAAATGCCCAAAGAGACATTGTTTCATGGAATAGTTTGATTTCTGCATATTCTTCCAATGGATACTTTAAGGAAGCTTTGCAAGTGTATAATCAATTGAGATTGAACCGCAGCAGTTTTTTTTCTCTCAATTCATTTTGTTTTCGGCGACTTTAATTTTGGTTTATTAATTTCTCTTTTTTTATTCCAATTAATGTTAATGGAAATAAAGTGTGTTAATCAATTGTGTTTGAATTTGGGGATAAGAAATTAAATTTGGGTTATAAATTAAAAAAGTTCAAGGAAGACATTAATGTCTTTTTAATATCAAATTGGGCAGACATGGCAAAATAGAAATTGGACACATTAAAAGAGCAAAAAAGAAATTCTCCTTCTTTTCTTTTTTTTGTTAGTGTTGATGAAATATAAATATCAAGTGATTGTGATTGTGCTTAAATTGGGGGATAAAAAATTGAAATTGGGTTATAATTTAAAAATGGATCAGTAAGAATATAATTGTCTTGTTTGCATTAATTTGGGCAAAATTAAAAAAATTGTAAAAACAGGGTAAAAAAAAAAGAAACTATTCTTGTCCAAAATTTTTAAGGTAAAGTATTATATAAACTATTTTTATGATATAAACCACTTTATGATACATAATTTATATTTATGATTTGTGATACATAATTTATATTTATAAATTTATTTTTTTATCTTATTAAAAAGTGGTTCATGACCATTTTCACACAATAACTACGCAAATATAAAAATTCCCTCATTAATTTATATACATGTGACAAATAAATCTCGGGACAAAAATATCACATATTCCATGGTCTAAATTAATATTAATTAATTAACCAAACTAAAACTGAAAGTAGCCATTGCAATTGCTCCCATCCAAAGCATTCAACAAAACAAGAGCCAACTCTTTCTCAATCCAAGCATCTTCTTCATCTCTCTGCATCTTCTGATACTCCTCCGCCACCACCTCCTCCACCACCGTGCTCCGGCACAACGGGCACGTGGCATTATACCCCTTCAGCCACGTTTCCAAGCAATTCCCATGAAATGCATGCTTGCAATCTTCTAACTCCATGCACTCTTCCCCGTCCTCAATCTCCGACAAACACACGCTGCATTCGCCTAAATCGGGCCTCGTTTTCTTGCTGTGACAAAATTTCGAGCTCCTCCGATCGATGGTGGACGTATATTTGTACTTGATAGTGATGAATTTATAGTATTTATACAAAATGCAAATTGTTAGAATGGTTAGCTTGAGCAATTGGGGGAGGACTCTTTCAAAAAATGTGGCAACATTTTTGTTAGGGTAAGAGATGAGTTTGGCTAGAGCTCCCATGTTTAATTTGAATATAAAGAATTTGTGGTTTGAACTTTGAACATACGTTTATGTGTGAGTATATATACTAGTAGACATCACATGTGACACATATGTATAAAGAATTAAGTTGCGCGTTTGATATGTGCACCTGTTTTTCGTGATGGTATATAATACACATGGATGGGCCCACAAGTAGTACACTAATTAATATTCTTGATGGAGTAACGTGGGTGTAGTCATTTGACTTGTACTAGGAGAGCTACCGAGGAAGCTTCTTTTAGTCAAATAATAATTTAGAAATGTTAAACGGGCTAGCCCTAATCCTATATGGTAAGCCCTAACGGGTTTTGAACTAAATGGGTTAGGGCCTTATCCGGTTCATTCTTAACGGTCCTCTAATATTGGAGACCTAATCCTAACCCTAGCGGTTCTCGGGTTAAACGGGTCATAAACGGGCTATGTCACAAAAATAGAAAAAATCTAAATTTTAACACATAATCTAAAATAATGATCATAAAATATTAATATTAAACTAGAACCTAAATATTGTCCATAATTTCATTAAAATTAATAAAAATAGTTTAACATAATGACAAAAGATCAAACATCAACACTTAAAAAGTTCAAAATATTGGTATTTAAAAGTTCAAATATAAATACTTAAAATTAATATATATATAACACCTAAATAGAAATTGGGGATAATTTCAATTAATAATAATAATAACTAGTAAGTATATTATATATTTAATATGTATATATAAAATATAAAAAAATTATGCGGGCTAGCGGGCGGGCTCGGTTAACCAGCGGGCTAGCCCGTTTAGCCCTCGGGCTAATAGGGCCGGGCCAAAAAAACCCAGATTTAAACGTGTCTACCAAAGCATGGCCCTAACCCTGCATTTTTCAGGGTTAAACGGGCCGGCCCTATTAGCCCAGCCCGAATTAACATCTCTAAATAATATTAATAATTGTTTTATTTCTTGTTTAATTAAAGAAGGCATCAGAAGATTCCTAAATTTTCATACTTCCAAAATTATCTTAAATTAATTTTTATTTTTTAAATTGTATGTGTGTATATTCTGGGTTAATTTACTGAACCCAGAATAAGGCTACATTTAGGGGTGTTTGGTTGGCACCTTTGAAAGGTGAGTAATGGTAATCAAATTGTAGTGTGTGTTTGAAATAACTCTACTATGATTTTGATTCCTAAAACCTATGGAATCTACCATAGTTCAGCTATTTGAGAACTATGACTTTCATTTCATACTCATTTCATTCCTTTACCCTTTTCATTCTTTATAATTATACCAAACGTCCACTTAGTTATTGTCTTACATCTTATTTTTATATGCAATAAATGCATTATATAGTTTATTAAGACATTATTAGTAAAAGGCCATCTTTATTTAATTTTAAAATTACACATTTTTTATTTGGACATTTCACACCAATTTGCAGATTACTAAAAAAGTATTCCCTACGTCCCACTATAAGTTGCTCATGTTGCCATTTTCGTTCGTCCCACTATATGTTGCTCATTGTTTTTTTACCTTTTTTGGAAATTACTATTCACTTTTTTATTATTATTTTCACTACTTTTTACACTATTTTAATTAATTTTTCACTTTTCTCCATCACATCACTGGTACTTTTTATATCACATCACTTATATTTTTTCACTTTTTCTATCACATCACTTATACTTTTTCACTTTTTCTATCACATCACTTATACTTTTTCACTTTTATCTTAATTCGTGTGCCCAAAAGCAACGAGCAATTTATAGCGGGACGGGGAGAGTATTAATTTGCATGCATATTTACAAAATTGTATAAATATATACTTATATATTACTTTTTTTTTTTAAGTGTAAAATTTCAAGAATACAAATTTCATTGGATAGAAGGGAGTAATAATAAGGGCGATCTTCTAAAAATACACTTAAAATGCTAGGTACACAAAAAATTACTCTGTGACTATTCTATTTTATTTGCTATTTGTTCTAATTAGGTTATATTCATGAGTTAGATATTTTTACTAAGGATCAATGGACTTTACGTGTTTATGATCATGTGCTTCCAAGCTGGATTACTTTTGAACTTTGTACTGTGAATTAAATTCAATTATTAAACATCATAAATTTAAATCATAATTTTATCAATAAAATAATTTGTCAAATATCTAGAGTGGTCGAATTTGATCAAATTAAAGACTTAGGGGGTGCTTGGTAAAATAATTTTTCAATGGTAATAAGAATGAGATATACACATAGTAATTATTATATGAAATGAGAATAAATGAGGTACATGACATTGTTTTTTCTCCTAAATAAAGTAATCATTACCCCGTTTGATTACCCCCATCCCACCTTATAATCATCATTCTTATATTTTTTTTGTTAATTTTTTCAAAATTGAAACACAACATTAATAATATAACCACCATGAATATAAATTCTCATTCAATATATGTAAAAATAAAAATAAAAAATAAAATTTTATTCTTATTACCATTGAAAAATTTTAAACAAACGTCACCTTGCCTTCACAGGCCTTCACAGGATTCATTAATTTCAGGATACATCGTATTTGGTCGTGGTCGTGGTCGTGGTCGTGGTCGTGGTCGTGGTCGTGTTGGATCATCACTATTAATAATATTATTAATCAACTAATGGTCTATTTAAAAGGCGACAATGTTAATACAGTTAGGCTTTAAAGTTAGTGATAATAGGTGAACCTAGTACATAGCAACTTTGACTAAAAAATAGTTATCATAATTAATACTCTCTCCGTTCCAGAGGAACTTGCAAGTTTTTCTTTTCGGGAAGTCCCAAAGGAACTTGTAGACCCAAAAAAAGAAATTCTTTTATAAACTTCACCCTCACAATATCTACATATTTACACAAAATGTCATTACTTTTTCACTTTTTGGGCCCACATTACACTCAATCCAACTAACTTTTTCACTTTTTACATAAAATTTTACCAAATTAACCCTCAAAACACTATTTTTTTTACTTTATTCTACTTTCTTCTTAATTTGTGTGTCCCTCCTCCCTTACAAATTGCTCTGGGACGGAGGGAGTAGTTAATATCTCATTGTCTTAGTTTAAAACGTGTGCTTTTTGTTGTTTTATTCATTTATTTATAAAATTGACATTATCAAATATTTTTTATCAAGAAAAACTCGGGAATGGTGGTTGGGCACAATAGTGTGGGTATCTAAATACCAATATCTATCCCATCGCCCCGCTCTACCCATGCTCCGTTGTGAGACAAAATATTGTGTTTTATGTCTGCCCTACACGGGCAGATCTGTCCCGTCTTATCCTATCATGCCCATATTATACATACTAAAATATAATATAAATATATATATCTAATTTAGACAAATTAAAAATTATTTTAAAATAAAAATAATGCACCAAATCTATCAAATCATATTCAACAAAAATAATTTTAGATTTATTTTAGATTAGAGTTGCAATAAATAAATAAATAATATAATTTTAAATTTATTTGATATATTATAAAATATAATATATTAGATTTATTTTATATATTACAAAACATTCTATATTTGATGTAATTTATATATTTATAAAGTAGTGTATATTTGTTTAATATTTACTATATGGCAGAATGGGTGAGGCAATAAAAATGCAAATGCATGTCTGTCATGTCTCATGCGCAGGGCAGGACTGAGCTGCCCTATTTTCTGAATGGGGCGAGCTGACCCAAACATAGCAGAGCATATCAGGGTGGGACAGCTATGAGACGGGATATTTTGTTATCCCTTGAAAAACTACAACTAGGGTCACTTTTTCAAGTGTGATTCCATTCTAGGCCACAAATTAAATAAAATCAATTACATAGAGGGTCAAATTAGAATTAATGAGGTATTTTACAATTAGAGAAAAAAAAAACAAAGAGGGACTCATTTTTCTTTTAAATTGCAAAGAGGGACACGTGTGCAAAAATAATAAAAATTACACACCCAAAAGCACACTCAAAATGAGTGTACAAATATTCTAAAAATTGCATACTTGCCCCTATCTGCAATAAACCTAAAAGAATACCCTTCTTTTGTAACGGCCCCTTACAATTATGCATTTATAATTAGTTTTATATGTAATTTACTCTATTAATACGTTACATGCATATTCTTTTCGTTTCGCAACATATTGCAAAAAAAAATAAAAAAATGCACATAAGTTAAGTAAAAAGTGAAATAAACCACACAAGTAATGGAATTTAGAATTCACCATTATGACACTACGTATACTGGGTGAAATTTCAGGAAAAAATCCTAATTCAATCAATAATTAAAACTATGTTACAAAAATATCACAATAAACTTTAATAGTGCAATAATAATTTTTAAAACCACTTATTAAAGTTCAAAGATAAATAAATGAAAACAATAAATAAAACGCCCAAAAATAATTAAATCTTTGGCTTTAAGATTCGAATAAGATCGAACTCGTTCATGAATCACAAAGCGGTTTCATCTTCATCAATTGTTCAATTGGTTTGAACCCCATTATTTATGTAAGATTATGAGTTCAAATCATCATTTATTTGTTAAAAAATGGTGATTATGAGCTCAAATTATTATTATTTTAATTAAGGCTCCATTTGGATGGATGTATTTGAAAACGAATGAATTTACAAAACATACATGTAACAAAGCATATATTTCAAATCACGAATTGTAAAGAGATGAAAGAGGGGAGAAAAAGTAGAGGAAAAATAGAGATGAAAGAGTAGAGAGAAGAGATTTCACAAATGACATGGTTTTGATGAGGATTTAGAATTCCTTCATTTTAAACATAAACTCAAATTTAAGTATTTGTAAATTCGTCTAACTTACTTGGAAAGAGTGCTTATTTGAGTGTGAAATCCGCGAATTTCAAATTCACTCATCCAAATGGAACATAAAGGAAGTGCAATAAAGAAGATTTTTGTGTAATATAAATATATAATTTAATGAAAAACTATTTATGTTTTCAGCGTGCAAGGTGTGGAGGGATTGAGAGTATACAATAGATTAACAAAATCAGTTCTTTAGAAGATAATGCTACTTCCCTTAAGAAGTTTATTACTTAATTAAGACTTAATCAAGAGGCAATCCAACATTAATAACTTAGTTAAGAGTTTTTATGATCCAAAAAGAAGACTATACGTATGAATATATCAAACACATCCCATGATCTTCAAGGTTCTAAACCAACTGAAATGACAAATATTTAATCGTAAAAAATCTACAAATATCATGACAATATTCTTGAGAGGGAATCCAACCTCCTTTTCTGATTGGACAGAATAAGCAGATGTGGGCCACATCAATTTTTTTAATTAATTTCCATTACTTTAAAATGATGCAATTCTTGTCCTAATTATTTTTTTAAAGATGATTTAATTAAAATTTATATGTTGGGCCACATTCTGCCTCGTAAAAGCACATCAAGTTATTAATCAGGGCTAATGAAATTTTGGTTGGTCACATTAGCGTGCAAAGTTCATATATAGGACTAAAATTGCATTATTAGAAAAGTTAATGAGAAACTAATTACAGAACATGGACAATTTTTTCAATTTACTCCATTTAAGACACTCAACCTTAAGCGTGTGATCTGAGTTCAGGTTGTGACTGATCCAATCCAAGCCTATCAAAATCGGGCGTGTACTGGAGCTGGAACGACAAGTCGGCCTTGTTCCAGAATCAGCTGTCCAAAGAAGCTAGTGATGCAGATAAAGAGCGTAAACTTTGGGAGATGAGTGAGAAGATTCGGTTAGAAAAGCAACTGACACTCGCTCCCTGTAAGAAGAAGAGAGGTTTTTCAGATAAAGCAGGTATCAGCTAATGTAATATACCGAGTTATAACTGCAGAAACTATTGAGCATTGTCGTTGGAATATAGTCAGGAAGTTACAATTTTTCCTTTTTGTGGTACATAGGAGAACGTAAACATGGGTACGATTTAGTGTTATAAATGCACTTCAGCATCCTTCGGAGTTCCAACTTTTGTTCTATATACAAAGCAGGAAATATGTGGTCTATCACCAATACATGAGAGAAAAGTGACCCAAAAGAGAGTGAAAACTAGCACTACTACAACATAATGGGGATACATAAACTTCCCCTTATGGACAATTTTTCTTTGTTTTGAAATAAATAGTAGAATGAGACCTTCATAAACTGGTGGCTGCCACAGTGCTCCGCCATTGGCCGCCGGCAAAGAATCCAACCAAGATCCACCATCAACTTTTTAGAAAGTCATTTTCACTCAAGTCCCACCTCCGATCCCCTCCTATCTCCCCTATTCTTTTCAGTAAGTGAAAGCTGCTATATATTGCTTCACTTCTCTCTTCTTCTTTTTTTTTCCTTTTTTTTTCCCATACAACATTTACCTGCATAGAAAACATAATTGATCAAAGGTAACAAAAATGCAATTAGTATAACAGCATGGGTTGTGAAAAAATCAAGACAACTCTAGAGGAGCAAGATCAGTGGACATAATGTTGGAAATTTTAGTCAGTTGGTTTCTTACATTATTTAATCACTGCAAACTTAAAGACAAAAAACTAATTTAATTTTGTTTTAAAAAAAATTTAATTACATGGCTGCTTTAACCGACAAGGGTAAAGCATCACAGGAATTGGGCTCATTCTCCTTTCTCCCTTACGGGACAAATGTACACTTAAATTATATGTATGCCTAAATTTCGAAGCGTACCGACTGTTTTTGGATGTAGCCAATGATATCTATATGATGATGCATAACAATATGTATTACATATACAGCAGGTGATTCTGTCGGCAATTGAACATTTGTTATTACGTGTTTAGTATGATTATATGGCCAACTAACAGCGATCGAAGACAAGCTATGGGGTCCAAATCCTAAGGACCATCCATCATACAAATGTGTGCCCATATGGCCACAATCATATGGTTACTTTTAGGACTACATTTTATGTTCATGAATGCTGCCATTTCTAACAATGGCTCCCACAGAAAAAGCTTAGACCCAAGTGAGATAAAGACCAAAAGGGGGGAAATAAACATCTGACTTAGTTTACAAGCAGCGGCATTTTTTCGATTAGAGACGATTCGATCAACTACTCAATATCAATTCCATCAAAAAAATCGAAGATTTGTTGCACTTGCTTAAATAATATTTTGAATAATAATACAAAATATAATATCGATCAAGTCCATTATCACACACTATAGATATCGTACTTATTTCCAAGACTAAGAGTCAACGATGGAATGATATCAATTCAACCATTTACCTGTCAAGCCGTGTGAATATATGCGGAAGCTGTCCCCTCCAGTTGGGCTGTAACCGACTGGCACGTGATGTTCGAGGTAGAATCCAATGCTGAGAGAAGTGAGGTGCCAGCTATGAATACCGACTGAGAATATTTATCCAGATGTAATCAGTTTCTATGGGAACTCCATAATACAATATGCATCGTTTGTTGGGTTGTCCTTACCAACAGATTGTACATTGAAACCGAATAATGCAGGTCGAGCCCAAGTTTATCGAGTAACAAGATACTGGAAATTCCAGAATTATGCCAACGATATGACATACACATGCCTCCTCATATTTGATTCTAAATTTCTCCTATCTTATGTTTCATACTTGATTCTTCAACTTGTGTTACATTTTTGATAAAAATCTCCTTTCCTTCTGCGCAAATGGGAGAGTACTTTTCTTTTTTGGACTGCTAAATTAGAACCGGAGTAGAATCTTTACAATCTTTACAACGATCACAACATTTCAGCAGTCTAACAAGCTCAGAACTGATTTCTTTTTTCTAAATTAACGCTACTTCTTTTACACTCCAATGCTTAAATTCGTTATGCTAATCCAATTTTAAGAACATATTATTTCCTATATTTTGCAATGGTAAAACGAAACAAGAAAATATAAAACCCACAAAAAGAAATCACATCTTCAACTAAAAAGAACAAAAAGCAACATCTAAAGGCAAACTACATCAGTTGGATATAAGCAAAAGGCAATCAATATTTTAGTATCTCTTCTACATTTATCAGATATAATAAGCCGCAACTGCTAAGTGAAGGACAGCAATAAACCAGTACAGACATGTATTATGTTAAAACATCCAAAAAACACATTATGTAGAAAGAACCTTTTTTTCAAAATGTTCAACCAAAATGAGTAGAAGCGCATACTCTAAAAAATCATGAGATGTAACACTTAGCTTGGGATTTGGAATTATATAGACTAGCTTCTGCCATTCTCAGCTGCATGATCTTCTTTTCCTAACGCAACCACCACCTTTTTCAAGATAAACTCGGTTGGTTGATGTGAATTCTCAACAGCTTTCGATATTACTTGCCACTTCTCACCGTGCTTGGGGTCTGCTGCAACACATCTGTTCAATACCTCCTTCTGTGTCTCCTCATTACCGTGCTGAAGTTCAAATTTGT
>JAPKLY010004900.1:0-13553 GCA_026898435.1 Prunella vulgaris
TGCAAACAGCCTTGCAACTAACTGATCGACTTCTACAAAGTCTTACAAAGGAATAATAAATGTGAACGTGTTTGTTGTACAGAGGAAAAATATTGTAGCCTATCTGCTAGTGTAATTGCGCGTAGGATCATTATGATTTTTCTCTCTTGTACTCATATTTATAGGTAACAAAAACTAGCCGTTAGAGTTGACTAGGATTTGAAATTCCTATAAATATGTAATCAATCAATCAGAGTGATTGATTGATTCTTGATCTCCAGGTTGATATCTTTCCATCTTTGGTTTGATCTTCAATCTGATTGACTTGATTGATTGCCTATGATTCTGGAAATCTTCTAGCCGTTACTGTGATCTTGTCCCCTTGACATGATTGACTTTCTGTAAATAGATCTTCTATGCAACAGCTTCAGACGACCTCAGCTGCTGTTGGTGGCCCTCGTCTGATATGTTCAGGGCTTAGCTGGTATGTTGAGTCATAGCTGTCCTGAACGTGTCTCAGCTGATCTGGATGCTCCTCTGCTGATTTTGTCCTCGTCTGATTTCGGCACCTCAGCTGGTCTGACATCAGCTGACCTGGACCTCAGCTGATCTAACCTCAGCTGATCTGACATCAGCTGATATCTAGCACCTCAGCTGATCTTCACCTAAGCTGACCATCCTTAGCTGATCTGACCTCAGTTGATCAGCTGACCTCCCAAGATCATTTGGTTTTAATGGCATCAAAACATAAGGGATTTCCCAACAGTTTGCATCAGAAATGTAGATGGCAACCGATGTAAATTACGTTGCTGTAAAAATTTAGAAAATTTCCCAAGTGTTTGGACCTGTGCAGCTCCCCAACCAGGCGAGCTGCACTTGGTCGCCCACTACTCCTGGTAGCTCGCCAAACCTAGCTCGCCCACTTGCTCAAAAATTTGCAATGCGCAAGGACCAAGGTCCCAAACGTTGTAATTAAATAGCTCGAAGGCAAAGGACAAAGTGCCCAAGGTCGCGAAGGTACCCTTCTTAAAGGGTTGCTAAACACCTACTGCCACAAGTTAGAAAAATTCGCGAAAAAGACAGAAACGTCTAAGGCAAGGTTCATGAAACCCAATGGCCCAACGTGAATCAATCGAAGTGCAGTTCACCGCCCTAAGTGGCCTAAGACGAACGATTCGCGGCCCTAAGTGGCGTAAGACGAAGAATACGCACTCTCAAAACAGAGGTACAATTCGTAGTCGAAAGTGACATAAAATGAACGATTCGCTTCTCAAAGTAGAATAAGACGAACAATTACGTACCAGGAAAATAAACAAGAACGAGCTATTTTAAGAAATTATAGCGTAAAAGCAAAAAAAAAAAAAACATAAAGGAAAAAAATTGGACAAAAAATGCTTGACTTATATTCAAAAGGATACTTAAGAGATTTTCAAGCCAAAAATATACTGGAAAAAATCCTAAGTATGAGTAGTGGTGCTGGCCACAAAGGCCGACCAGCTAGCCGTCTTTGAATTACAAAAAGCTCCTTCTGGGCGAGCTGCACGTGCCCGGCGAGCTAAATCTACTTGGATAAAAAGTAAAGACTACAAAAATGGAGCTCCTTCTGGGCGAGCTCCGCAACCCGACGACCTACTACAACTTGGAAAGTAAAAGCTAGTCTAAGAAAGCAAGGAAAGGCCTAAGTCTCGGGGGCATCAGCAGGGGCGGAGGCGACCTCGGTGGGGATAGGGGCGGCCTGGGCACCAGGAAGGGCAAGTTCGGCCTCTGAAGTGATGTTGCCAGTAAGCCCGCTGGCATCGAACTCGCCCAGATTTAGCATGGCATCCCCACACGCCTCTTGGAGTTGCTCCATAGTGGGCGGAGTCCGCTCCTCTTGGTCGGCGACCTCCGTTTCGCCCAGATTCAGTTCCGGCACTGGGATAGTATTGATAATCTTGAACAGTGCCGGAACAAAATCCAGTGGAATTCCAAGTTCGGGGAGGTCGCCAATATCCAGCTCGGCATCATCAGGGAAGGGGACCCTGTCCAAGCATTCCTTAAACTCGCCCACTACCGCCTTCACCTCATCATCATGATGGGCTCACGCCCACCAGAGGGCCCTTAGAACCTCGGCGTAACATTGCACGAAGCCCCGATCCGAGGCCTCGGCTTTTGCAGCTACCAAATCGGCCGAGGAGGCAGCACTGTTGCGTAGTTCGGCGACCTCAAGGGCCTTCGCCTCCAATTCGGCCCTTAGCCTCTCGCACTCGGCGTTGGAGCTCTTCACCAGACCCCGCTGCAGTGCGAGGTCTTTCTTTGTAATCCCGTGGCTGCCGACCTTCTGGGCGAGCTGGGCGGCGAGCTCCTCTTCCTTTGCCCTTATCCTTGCCTCAGTCTCCTCCTCGAGCCGGGCGAGCCGGCGTTGGACGGTCTCGAGCTGCTGAAGGGCGCTTTGTTCAGCGGCCAGCGATGCCTCGGCCCGTTCCTCAGCGAGCTGCGCCTGTTTCTTCGCTTTGTCAGCGGAGTCCGCCAGTTCCAGCATCCGCTTGTTCCTATCGGAGCGACCCGCCTCCAACTCGGCAACCTGCTCGAGGGCCTTTTGATTGGCGAGCACCAATCTACTCGCATAGTGGCCCGAGAGAAGGAGGTTCTCCCTCAGGTCCTGACTGTTAATGCCCGCCACCAACGGGGTCGTCCAATGCCTAGGCATCTCGCTCACAGCGTCCCGGGCTATGCCCGGAGGGAGATTCCGCATCGAAGTGAGAGAGCGAGATCGCTCAAAGGCATGCAGAACCTCGTGGCTGTTCGGGAAAGCGATTGGAGCATAACTGCAAGATCAAAACAGATGAAAACTGTTAGAAAAATAAAGGATTGAAAAGCAATGAAAGTTAATTGGGCGAGCTACTTACTGAGCTCGGTCAGGATCCCAACCCAGTAACGTGTCGTCGGTGGTCTGCACCCCGAACGGAGAAGGCGAATGGAGCGAACTCCGAATGGGTGTGGCCGCCAGCGGGGCGGCGGATTGGACAGAGCCCCCCTGTCCTGACCTCGCCGAGGTCCTCTCAGCCCGGTCAGACTCCTCGTCAACCAGGCCGGTGAATCTTGTTCTTTTGCGAGCCGAGGGATCATCCTCGCCAGCTCGGGAGCCACCACCACCTTGGGCCCCCCTCTTTCCTCGACCTCGCTCGGAGGGGGCAGCAGCCCGTCCTCCACCTCGCCCGGCTCGGGTGACCTCCGATGCCTTGGACTTTTCAGGAGCCTTGGCTTTCTCCTTTTGGGCTCCCGATCCACCTGCCTCGCCCTTTTTGGAGGCGAGCTCTGCCTTCTTGCTCGCCTCCAGCGCGAGCACAGACGGCGGGGCGAGTCTGTTGGGGCGAGGTGGACCCATCTCAAATCGCTCTTTCATGAGTTGATAGGCCTCGGGGACCTCGGCGATCGGGATGGCAACGAAGCTACCACCTGCACAAAAAATACAAATGTCAGCATGATGGACGAGCTACCCCCCCATAGGCGAGCTGCAAAGAGTTAGACCTGGGAGCTCGGGACCTTGGATGTCAAGGTGGTGCGGTAGTGTGAGGAGCCCGGCGAGCCGCAGGCAATGGTGCTCGCACAGATGGGCGACCTGTCTGTCCTTCTCGCTTCTCAAACAGCAAATGGCGCGCACCACGTCGAACTGCTCCGACACTTTAGGCCTGCCCCGGCTGGATTTGTGTCGCTTCGGAACTGCAAAAGGAAAGGAAATTAGAATTAGTATATCTAATTCAACCCACACACACCGAAATAAGCGACCTACTGCTGGCTTCCCCATATCCCCCTGGGGTGGGAATACGGTCACCCCGTCCATGATACGTGCTGGAGGCTCGCCAATCTCCACCGATGAAGAAAAACTGCTTCTTCCATTCACGGACTTTATTGGGCAGTTCCCCAAGAAATTTCTCCCCTGGACGAGCTTTCAGGTAATAATACCCTGCGCCGTCCTGCGCCCGCTTGGTCACGGCGAAAAGCTCACCCAGGTCCGCCGAGGTTGTCGCGTTCTCATAACCCTCCAACCCAAAAACAGACAGGGCGGCGAGGAGGTTGCTCCATGCATTCGGTGTGAGCTGGGTGATGGCCAGATTATTGTCAGCAAGGTATTGGCCAAGGATCGGGTGCAGCGGCAAAGTAAGCCCGGCCCTCAAGACATCTACGTTCAAAGCGGTCATCCCCTCAGGAGGTGTGTCGGCCCGCTCATCCTTCATCGGGGCATACATAAAAATATCCAGTGGGATGCGATACTCCCTGCGTATAATAGGCAGGTCGCATTCATCGATAAGGCTCACCACCTCGCCAGCCTTGTACTCAGAAGGGACGACTTCTTCCAGGTCGACGGGGTCAGCACGAGGTGCCCGATTCAGACAGGGGAAGCTCGCCGCGTACTCGGTGACATACTCGTTCCAATCAAATGGGTGAGCCACCTGGGCGGGGATTCGGTACTCAACCAGCTGAGGTTCCGAAAAACCGATGCGGCGGAACCATTCGAGCTCCTCCAGCTGGCCACCCTCCTCACCGACCTCGGCAGCACCCTCCTCAACCTCCTCGGGTCCCTTGTTGCCGCTGGCAACTCTTTCCTCTCGGGCGACCTCGCCACCTTCCTCTCATACCTCACGGTACACGGAACTGGAGGCTCCTTCCTCCGGATCAGGGCGTAGCTCGCTAGGCAGCTCGCCAAGTGGCTCGCTGGAGACCTGGCGGGCTACCGAGGTCGCCTCGGAGCTGGAGCCGATCTCCACGTATGAAACCCGAGGTGGCTCATCCTCAATTATGGGCCGTTTATCAGGATTCCAGTCCGAAAGGGTTCTACTCGAAGAGCATGTCGACATGGTCTCGAAGGAGTACAAAGGTCCCAAAGTCCAAAGTCCAATAGTCCAAGAGTCAAGGAAATGTAAAGTTTCTCGGTGCAATCCACGGTCCAAAACCCCGTAATCCGGAAGAAACAACAGAAAAATCAAATAAAAGATAGAAGAGAAGGGAAAAGAAATCGAATCCTACCTTGAAGAGCCTTCGAAAATCCGTCGAGCACAAGAAAAATTGGAAGTCGGGAAAGCTCTGAGAATTCAAAATGCAAGAAGTGAGAAAATGAATCCATTTCCCCCTATTTATAGACGTCGGGGCGAGGTGCGATATTCACAGAATACAGGGACATGTTTGCAAGAAATTTGAAAGTTGATGTGATTGTGGGCGGGAACCGAGGTCTCAAAAGGCGTGCATGACCCCTGGATTCCCGCACCACGACGACCAGGGATAACCGCCCTCACCGAGCTCGCCTCATAGCTCGGCAATCACCCAGAGATATTTCGCCAAATTTCAAGTTCTCCAGCTCGCCTGCACATTTGACGAGGTCATGACACATGCGAGCTGGGGGGCAAATGTTGGACTGGCGAACTAATGTAATTAGTATATGAACAATCGCCAAGGTTTGGTAGGTCGCCAGGACCCGCCCGAATCCACGGAGGTCCGGAGCTCGCCCACGCAGCTCGCCCAAGAGGCTTGCGCCTACCCCCACGAGGACCTCGCCCAGGTCCGTCATCGCATGGCACCCAGAAAATCACACAAGGCGTTGGAGCTCGCCCGTAAGCTCACCCAGGAGCTCGTCTTGTAGCCTGTTAGGTCCCGATGGTTGCACTCTTTTTCCCTCCGTCCGGTTTATCCACAAGGGTGGTTTACAGCGAGGTTTTTAATGAGGTCCATCTAGTCTAAGGCATAGTAGTAGGATGAGACATGATAAAGGAAGCAGTGTGAGAGGCCAAGACGAGGGTAAGGAACCCTCGTCAACACCAGAAGCCACATAGGCTCGTAAGGTGCCGTCTCACACTCACACACCTATAAATAAGACCTCTCTTGTACTATTCACAGAATAATTTTCTGAAAATTAATACAATCCCTACTGCAATATTTCTCTCTCTAAACTCTTTACTCTCCCTCCTCATATTACAACCAAGAACACAAATTCTTGGATTATTGTTTGATGGAATTAACATGTTATAACTAGCCACATAACAAACACGATTAACAAATTCTGTCAACAATTTGGCGCTAGAAGGAGGGCCTCTCGAACCTGAAAAATTAAAAATCTCAAGAACGAAAAAGTTAGGGTTTGGTTGAAGGTTTGAAGAGTTGAAGGTGTTCTTGGTAAAACTCAAGAACACTTGAAGATACACATACATCTTCATCCCTTAAACGAAGAACCCAGATTTCCGGACAAAAACCTGATTTTTTGGATTTCACGAAATCGGTCCGGAATAAGTTTTCAAACGCGCGCGTGCACACGAATAAACCGAATTTCGAACAATTCGTCACACGCGAGGCTAGACGAAAACTTGCACAGCTCCGCCTAAGCTGGACGATAACCACTCCGGCGACCTCCACCACTCCGGCGACCTCCCTCCACTTCGACGCCCTTCAGCAAGTTACCCCCTCCGAAACCCAAAAATGGCTAACACTCGAGCCACCAAGGGACAGGCCACCGCAGCTGCGGGAAGGTCTAAAGGGGGCGATCAAAACCAGGCCGAGGTGGAGACCTCACGCCAGGTGGTGGAGACATCACAACCACCTCCCCAGAAGAGCACCGCAGCTCCGCGACCTCCACGAATTGCGGTAACCCAGGAAGACTTGGCCCCCGCTCTGAGGGACCTGGTCAGCAATCTTGACGAGCTCCAACGCACCATCGCGACCCTACAAAGGTTGCAGCAGCGACAGCAGGACGAGCTCGCCTTAGTACCCAGGCGAGCTCCAGCCGCCGAAACTAGGGAGCATACCAGGCCCACCCAGGGCACCCAAACCAGGGGGGACTACAGCGTACTCCCCTCCGAGCAGGAGGCGAGCTCGGCACAAGCTCGCCAGCGCAGGGAGAGGACCGGCAAGGCCAAAATGGTGGAGGAGGGTCCCGCTCCTTACACTGGAAGGGAGTCGACCTACACCGGGGCATCTGGCACCCACCAATCTCAAAGGAGGGAAGTCCTCCAAGGCCGCCTGGGCCCGAGATACGAAGAAAATGAGCGTACGGCAGCCCCAGCTGCGTCCCAGGGGGACTCCGACCAACAGCCACGCAGATCAGCCCACGAAAGGCTGAGGAGGCCCGCCACTGACCGGCTAGGCCCCCACGGCGGACGCCAATTCCAGCCCGCCACTGAGAGGTCACCCCAGAGTGAGGCACCTCGGGGACGTGCGTCCGCAAGACGCACGACCTTTGAGCACCCTCCGCCGGAGGTGACCCGAGATGACGAGCTGGCCTCACTGAAAAAGGCCGTTGAAATGCTACAAGCACAAGTAGCAGCCAAGTCTGGCGGACCTGACGCCACGACTCTCCCCACCTCTCCATTGGCACCTGCCATCCTCCGCGCACCGGTCCAGAAGAAAATTCAATTCCCGGTGATATCCGCATACGAAGGCGAATCGGACCCAAAAGTCCACCTTGCCAAGTACGCGGATTTCATAATTTCGGTCGGCGCCACCGACCCCACCCAGTACCGGAACTTCCCGTTGACCCTAGGGGACCGAGCTCACCGCTGGTTCTCTTCACTCGCCCCGGGGTCAATCTGCTCATTTGGCCAACTCTCGCGGGAGTTCCTGGCCCACTTCTCTGGGTTCGGGTCCTACCTCACCCAGAAGCACCGGCTCGCCAACATCCATCAAGGCGAGAGCGAAATCGACCAGCAGTACCTGGAAAGGTTCGACAAGATTCTGCTGGAAGGTGAGCCGGTAAGCGAAGATACCAAGGTCATCGCAGCGATGGCCGGACTTAGGAGAGGCACCGACCTCTGGAAGGAGATGCACCTCGCATGTCCCAACACTTACAGCGAATTCCGCCACAAGGCGGGGGTGTTTGTGGCTATGCAGGAGGCACACTGAAAGAAGTTGGTGCCCACGAGGAAAGGAAGCCCTACGGGAAGAAGTCCGGGGGCACCTACAAAGCTCCCCGGAACTTAAAGGCCTTTGGCGAGGGAGACGAGCTCAAAGAAAAGCTCAACCAGGTCCTCACTGTCTCCGTCGACCATGTCTTCACTGCCGTCCAAGGCAAGGCCATGCTGGAGGAGCCAAGGCGGATCCGCCAGGACCGCACGAAGCTCAACCCCAACAAGTTCTGTGCCTACCATCAGGCCATCGGCCACTTCACCAGCGAGTGCCGAGACCTCCTCAAGTAACTTTGGAAATTTTACGAGGAGGGGAAATTGGCCGAGTTCGTGAAGAAGGCCCCAGCTAAGAGACCGAGGTTCGAGAGGAGGGCTACCTCCGATGACGAGGAGGAGGAAGCAGACCAACCTGGTCCCCATCACAGACGGAGGGAACCTCCCCAACCTCAGCAAAACATGGAGCCAACTCGGGAACTCTTGGTTCTTGAGGAGGAGATTGGAGCTGCAGGAGGTCTCCAGGATGGGGGATCCTCCATATCCAGGAGAAAGAGGAAGGCCGAAATCCGGGCCATTAATCAAGTCCAGGAAGGCAGCTCTGGCCCCAAGTCCGTCTCACAGCTCGCTGACGAGCTGACATTTTCTTCAGCGGACCTGGAGAGGGTACTGATGCCCCACAACGACTCGTTGGTGATAACCTCCGACATCATAAAAGTCTGAGTTCACAGGCTACTTGTGGACACCGGCGCATTCACCAACATTCTCTTCAAATCCACCTTGGATGCTTTAGGTGGTTTTGAGTCGTATCTGGAACCTAGCAATGCTAGGATAGTGGGGTTCGGGGAAGCTGTAACCGTCCCCCTAGGTAGTGTTAGGTTGAGCGTCCAGCTTGTATCGACTGAGGACCCCGAAAGGAGACTGACTAGGCTCATAGATTTCTTAGTTGTCGACCAGCAGTCCTCCTACAACGGGTTCCTTGGCCGCCCGTTTATTAATGAATTCAAAGCGGCGTGTTAGACCTACTACTACTGTTTAAAATTCCCAACTCCAAAAGGTGCCGGAACTATAAAAAGTGACCAGAAAAAGGCCCGAGAGTGTTTACTCCAAATGAAAGATGGTCAGGTCAAAAAAGCGGTGACATGAGTCCAAGTCCTTGAAGAGGACGCACAGATTCCTGCAAACGAGCCAAACATCCTGAACGTCATCTCAGTCGAAACTGAGATGATGGAGGTAGGCGATTTGTCAGAAATCAACCAAGGCAATGGACCTGTGCAAGACACACAACCGACACCAATGGAGGACTTGGAAGAAACCCAAGTGTTGAGACCTGCGCAGGGGTCGGTACCTGCGCAGGGACAGCAGCCTACTCCCATGGAGGTAGCTGGTGAGGCCCAAGGTGGGGGACCTGCGGGAGGTCAAGAACCAACACCCATGGACGTTGACCCAACTCCCCAAGTCACCACACCATCCCAAGCTGACAGACCACCGGCGGCGTTCACAACCGACGAGCTCGCCCAAGCTGAAAGCCAACCCCATGACCTCGAACCGCGCATAGGCCACGAGCCTGCGCAGATGTCACAAGGGGAGTGGGATGAGTTCATCAGCGACCCGAGGTGGAAGAGTCAGAAGAGAAAAGAAACCCCCATGGAGGAGTTGACGACACTCCCGGTGGACCCGAAAAGGGACTTAGAACTTTTCATCGGTTCTGAGTTACCTGAACCGTACCGGTCGAGGATGGAGATGTTCTTAATGACCAACCTAGACGTGTTTGCCTGGTCCCACGAAGACATGACGGGATTCCGTTGGAACATGCTTGCCACAGACTTAACATAGATCCAACGAGGAGGCCCGTACGCCAAAAGTGAAGAAAGTATGGACCGGACAAGTACGCAGCTCTAACAGTGGAGGTGGAGAAGTTGTTAGACAACAAGCTCATCAGGGAAGCTTTGTGTCCGCAGTGGGTCGCGAACCCCGTCCTGGTGAAGAAACACAATGGGACGTGGAGACTCTGCATTGACTTCACGGACCTGAACAAAGCATGCCCGAAGGACAACTTCCCACTACCTCACATTGACCAGCTGGTGGACAGCACTGCAGGCCATGAGATGATGACATTCATGGACGCTTTTGCGGGCTATCACCAAATAGCTCTACACCCAGATGACCATGAACACACGGCGTTCTACACCAACAAGAACATGTATTGCTGGGAAAGGATGCCATTCGGACTCATCAACGCCGGAGCTACCTACCAAAGATTGGTGAACAAAATGTTTGACCAACACATTGGCGAATCCATGGAGGTGTACGTGGATGACATAGTTGTCAAGAGTTTGAGAAAGGAGGACCACCTGGACCACCTGGAACAGACCTTCGACATACTGCGCCACTACAACATGAAGTTGAACCCCAAGAAGACCAGCTTCGGCGTACACTCTGGGAAGTTCCTGGGGCACCTAGTTAGCCAGCGGGGGATTGAGGTCAACCCAACACAGGTCCAGTGCATAATTGAGATGGGGATACCCGATTCCGTCCAAAAAATTCAAAGATTAACCGGGTGCATGGCGGCCCTGAACAGATTCATCTCCAGGTCCGGCGACAGAAATCGTCCATTTTTTGAGGCAATTAAAGCAAACACACGGAGGTACAAAGAGGCGGCCAAGGCCAACAAGCTCCACCTCAAAAACCACTTCGTCTGGACAAATGAATGCCAATGAGCCTTCGAAGATATCAAAACATACCTAGCGGATACACAGGTTCTGCCGAAGCCAATACCTGGAGAGAAGCTGTATCTGTACCTAGCCGCGTCGGAGGTGGCCATCAGCTCCGTCCTAGTCCGAGAAGAGGCGAAAACACACCTCCCAGTGTACTACGTGAGCCAAGTCTTACATGAGGCTGAGTTGCGGTACACCCCAACAGAGAAGCTAGCGTATGCACTGGTGATGAGTGTTAGAAAATTGAGGCCATACTTCTTTGACCATCCTGTAGAGGTGCTGACAACGTTCCCACTGCGTCAAATACTACAGCGCCCAGACACTGCCGGACGCCTGCTGAAATGGTCGCTGGAGATTAGCCAATACGGTATAACCTACGCACCCCGAACATCGATCAAGGGACAAGTACTTGCCGACTTTATCGTCGAGCTAACTTTCCCACAAGATCCGACGAGGGGGCGTATAGCTCCGTGGCATCTCTACGTGGACGGATCATCAACTAGCATGGCAGCAGGCGCCGATGTGGTCCTAATCAGCCCAGACAGACAAGTCTTCACCTCCGCAATTCGGTTCGACTTTCGAGCAACCAACAATGAGGCGGAGTATGAAGCGTTGATAGCAGGACTTAGGTTATCATTAGCTGTGGGGGCAACCAATCTTCAAGTTTTCAGAGATTCCCAGCTAATAATATCCCAAGTCCGGGGGGAATTTGAAGAAAAAGACCAGCAGATGATGACCTACCAGAAGATAGCCGCGCATCTGATCTCGATGTTTACACAAGTTTACATCAATCAAATACCGCGGCTAGAAAACACACAAGCAGATGCTTTAGCCCGGTTAGCTACTAGCAACGGCGAAGCCGAATTCACGAAGGTTGTGATCACCACACTGAAAAACCCCTCGACGTCCGATTACAAGATAAATCAGACCTCGAGTGGGGGGCAAGAGGATAGTGAAGATGGTGAAGATTGGTGCACTCCAATCCGAAAATACTTAGCAGACGGAACAACCCCCGTGGACACCTGGGAAGCTAGCCGGCTAGTAAAGCAGGCTGCCAGATATACGCTGCTGGATGGCCAGCTCTATAAACGTGGATTCTCTCTACCCCTACTCAAATGCCTAACTAAGAAGCAGGGGTCCGAAGTGTTAGAAGAAATTCACGAAGGAATTTGTGGGAGTCACGCTGGAGGGCAAGCATTGGCATATAAGACGATCAGACAGGGCTATTACTGGCCCACTCTTCGCAAAGATGCCATCAGCTTCGCTCGAAGGTGCCGAAAGTGCCAACTTTTCGCACCTAACATCCACTCCCCAGCCAACCAGCTTAAGTCGGTTTTCAGCCCATTGCCTTTGGCGAAATGGGGTATCGACTTGATCGGCCCATTTCCACCCGGTAGAGGTGGTGTAAAGTTCGCTGTTGTAGCAGTAGACTACTACACTAAATGGGCTGAGGCCGAAGCTCTCACAACCATAACCCAAGAAAGGATGATCGGCTTCATTTGGAAAAACCTGATCTGCAGGTTTGGACTCCCGCAGTCGGTCATCACTGATAATGGAAGGCAGTTCGACGGACAGAAGTTGAGGGACTTCTGCAGTTCATGGAACATCAAGAAGCACTACTCAACTCCATATCACCCCCAGTCGAACGGCCAAGTCGAGGCGGTGAACAAGATCCTGAAACACATATTGAAGCTCCGCCTCGAAGAAAAGAGAGGGAGCTGGGCAGACGAACTCCCAGAGGTCCTATGGTCCTATAGAACCTCCTATAGGGCCAGCACCGGGGAGACCCCGTTTGCCCTAATCTTCGGGACTGAAGCCGTAGTCCCGGTAGAAGTCCAAAACAAGACTTGGAAAGTGGTGGGATATGATGAAGAAAAGAATGATGAAGCCTTAGCAGTAGAAAAAGATCTGATCGAAGAGACCAGAGCTTCATCAGAAATGAAAAACGCCACCTACAAGCGCAGAGCGGAAAAATATTACAACTCTCAGGTCCGAGACCGAAAGTTCAAGGTCGGAGACCTGGTGTTAAAAAAGAAATTGATGGCCCCACCAGGTGTATTCGGTTCAAACTGGGAAGGACCATTCCGGGTCACCGCAGCTTGGCCGAACGGTACCTATGATCTAGAAGACGCAGAAGGCAAAGCTTCGTCATACACCTGGAGCTCGGCACATCTAAAAAAGTTCTACCAATAGACTAGAATCCTGTAATAGACTAGTCGAAGGTTTGTGTTGGTCCCTAAAGAAGACTTTGAGTCTTCTTATTTTGAAAACAGCTGACTTTACAATCAGCTGAGTGCGCAGTGATTTTGTGTGCGGAAACGTTTAAAATTAAATCCTTTTAATGAAAACCTTTTATTTAGTGCAGCAAGTAGGAGCAATTAAAATAAAGCAAGTAAAAGACACAAGATTTATAGTGGTTCGGACCAACTGTCCTACATCCACTCTCCTCAAACCAAATTGGACTTGAGGGGCTATCTACTCACTTACTTACTTCCTTCCTTACAACTTTCAAGAGAAATCTCTCTTACAACTTGTTAGTGCAAACAGCCTTGCAACTAACTGATCGACTTCTACAAAGTCTTACAAAGGAATAATAAATGTGAACGTGTTTGTTGTACAGAGGAAAAATATTGTAGCCTATCTGCTAGTGTAATTGCGCGTAGGATCATTATGATTTTTCTCTCTTGTACTCATATTTATAGGTAACAAAAACTAGCCGTTAGAGTTGACTAGGATTTGAAATTCCTATAAATATGTAATCAATCAATCAGAGTGATTGATTGATTCTTGATCTCCAGGTTGATATCTTTCCATCTTTGGTTTGATCTTCAATCTGATTGACTTGATTGATTGCCTATGATTCTGGAAATCTTCTAGCCGTTACTGTGATCTTGTCCCCTTGACATGATTGACTTTCTGTAAATAGATCTTCTATGCAACAGCTTCAGACGACCTCAGCTGCTGTTGGTGGCCCTCGTCTGATATGTTCAGGGCT
>JAPKLY010004901.1:0-13551 GCA_026898435.1 Prunella vulgaris
GCTCGAACCAGTGGCCTAGCTCTCGCTCACCTCGGCGACCTCCGCAGCCTTGGGATAATCTCGAGATTCTCTCGGTAATTCGCCTTGTCAACACACGTAAATCCCTAATAGACCCGCTTAATTCCCCAACAATACTAGTACGTAAATCTGCGTATTATGCAGGATATTATAAAATATATTTTTAATGTATATTATATTATGTAAACTCAATGTTTTATTGATAATTTATTTTATAAAAATTAATATTGAACTAAATTAAATTGGAATTATAAATGAAAGATAAACAAATAATGTATTTATATATTAAAGATTAATATTGAACACTAAATTAATGATTTTATAAATAGATATCACTCGAATAAGATAAACATTAATAATTACAAATTTCAAAAAAATTCCTTGTAAACGACATTGGTTGTATACTTACTTGATTTTCCTTTGGAGTCGAGACAATGAATTTTTATTCCTTTTTTTCCTTTTTTGTAAACTATTATTCACTTTGATTCTTATTTTCATTACATTTTATATTTTTTATTTTTTTACTTTTTTCATCACATCACTTATAATATAACTATTATTTTTATACTTGTCTTTATACCCGGACATATGAAATATTTCATTAAATAAATATTTGAACATATGCACTTACATTAACCTAAGACACGTTCACCATTTTTGTTACAAAACAAACAAACATGTTACATAATCACTGTGAGAATGATAAAATAACGGTACAACTACAAAAAGAATAATATTATGTGACTCCCACTCCCACTCCGACGCTCATACTCCTTATTTTTTGCGTATGATCGTCACATTTGAATTCTTAAATGGGTGTATTAATTGAGTATAATTTTTATTTTTATTACTAAAGTTTATGTAAATTATTTAATAAATAAATTAATATACTATATAATTTATTGAAGGTATCTAATAATAAACGTGGAGGGGTATACATTCGGCCCTTATAAAAGCAAGAGTTTTCAATATTTAAGTTGGATATACCAACTGTAATTTCCTTAAGGCCCAGGTTAATGACACTAGCTCTTTTGGGCAATTCTTTTTGAAATTTTTGCATTTTTTCGGAATTTTTTTTTAACATAATGAAAATAAAAAAAATACCGAAATTTATTAAAATAAAAATAAAATTGCCGAATATTTTCAATGATAGTGTATTTAGTATTTTGGATATTGTCAATATCTTGGCCTTTCATTAAAAATGAAAAGGAAAGAAAGAAATGGGCCGGCCCAGAATCTATTACTGCAAAAAATCTAGTCGGTTAAGCAATAAAGCCAGCCCAATCCTGGCGGCCCTAATTCACATAAGTGCGCGCCGTTTTGATATCTTGCAGAATCCAACGACCACAATTAATTCCCATCTAACGGTCCCAAATTTCTCCTCCATATTAGCCTATAAATTTGCAAGCCCTAAACCCTAATTACTTCTCTCTCCTATCTGCTGTTTCCTGCGTCTCACTGCCCACAAGTTGCGGCAGCAGACCGAAACAGCCCCATCTCCGACGACCCACACAACGTATCAACAGCGTATATAAGCTGATACTCAGATATTGGTTATATATATCTGATTATAGATACACAAGTGTGCTCGCGCAGTATTTATACACAAATTCGTACTTATTTATAGATTGAGATGCCTTCAGTTGCTTTGGCAGAGTCTCAATCCGCCGACCAGAAGAAGATGAAGAAGAGTGTGGAGCCTGAATCTGCGGAGATGGAGGAAATCTATAGTTCGGCTGAGAAAAAGAGCAAAAAAGAGAAAAAGTCTAGCAAAAAGACTAAACTAACCTCAGAGCCTGACCCCGAAAATTCTGATTCGGCTACCCTTGTGAAAAAGAAAAAAGAGAAGAAGCGAAAGGCTTTGGAGATCGACGCCGGTGATAATGAGGAGAAGAGCGAGACTAGCTCCGAGATGGGTGAGCCGATGAATAATTCGAGTAAGAAAAAGAAGAAGATGAGATTGGAGGGGGGGAATGAAGAGGAGGAGAAAGAGGAGGATCCGAATGCGGTTTCTAATTTCCGAATTTCGGCGCCGTTGAGGGAAGCTTTGAAGGCGAGGGGGATCGAATCACTGTTCCCGATTCAGGCAACGACGTTTAAAACTGTTTTCGATGGCGCGGATTTGGTCGGAAGGGCTCGCACTGGTCAGGTTAGAATGCTTCCTTTAAATTGGCATCTTGTGACCTTGTTTAAGGAGCTTAATGGTTATAATTAATTGTTTTTTATCATGAAATTGTTGTTAATGTAATGTGGGGGGAATTTGTGTGGCTTTTCTGAGTTTTCTTTTCTTATTGGCATGACCCGTTTAGGATTTCGTCGTGTTTATGATACGCTGAGTTGCTTCATTTGATTTTGGGGTTGTGTGAATGGTTATTTGAATTTATACATCACTTTTCGACCTTCATTGATACACTGAAAATTAGGATACTACAAACAACATACTTGGGAAGTTTTGTTATTGATTGCCTTATGTATAGTATTTTCTCGAGTTGGGCTTGGAGGTAATATTCACGTTGAGCTTTCTCCAAAAAAGACATGTTGCATAAAGGGAGTTATATTGTTGGTAAAGATGGATATATTTTTTTAAATTTCTGGAACTACTTTTGTTCCCTCTTTTCTTTCTCTGTTTGTGTTATCAGACAGTGCTTAACACTTCTCTTGCATTGTACTTTGAATTTTAATCAGGGTAAAACGCTGGCCTTTGTGTTACCCATATTGGAATCATTAACAAATGGACCTAATAAAGCATCACGCAAAACTGGATATGGGAGGGCACCTAGTGTTCTTGTGCTTCTACCTACCAGGGAGTTGGCCACACAGGTATTGTACCTGTTAAGTCTACGATTGTGAGCAGACCCCTGTCCCAGGGTTTGTTAACCATGCTCTCATTTTCCCCAAGTTTTCAGTGCCTCATTTTTATTAAACCCATGCTGTATAGGTATTTGCTGATTTTGAGGTATATGGTGGAGCAGTGGGGCTGAGTTCATGTTGCCTATATGGTGGTGCTCCATATCCGCCGCAACAAATGGCACTAAAAAGAGGTGTTGATATTGTAATTGGCACCCCTGGACGTATTAAGGTCTGATTCCAATAGTTCTCTTTTCCCTTTATGAATGTATAAGCTCAGAACAATTTCTCATTGTTGGGTTTGTTGAGATTCTTTCCAGGATTTCATAGAAAGGGGAAATATTGACTTCCGAGCACTAAAGTTCCGTGTACTTGACGAGGCTGATGAAATGTTGAGGATGGGTTTTGTTGAGGATGTTGAGCTCATTCTAGGTATGTATTTTTGGATAATTTCTGCATAGATTTGTTTCCCCTAAGCCCGTATTTTTTCTTTTTGTTGACCTTCAAAATGTTCATCTTGCAATTAATATTCTGTAATGAGCACTTGTGCTTCCTTATTTTCCTTGTTAGTTTTTAGCTACCCCTAATTTCCAAATTGAAAATGCAGGCAAAGTAGAGGATGCTAATAAAGTCCAAACACTCCTCTTTAGTGCAACGTTGCCACCATGGGTTAAGCAGGTATGTTTCTCATTTTTCCTGATATATATTGTCTCGTATTGATCTGATTCTGATTGCCGAATATTTTTTCTTTTTATTTTTCTGAATATGACTTTGTTTTCTGATTTCAGATATCAGCTAAATTTTTAAAACCAGAGAAGATAACTGTCGACCTTGTTGGTAATGAGAAAATGAAGGCCAGTACCAATGTAAGGCATATTGTGCTTCCTTGCTCTGCTTCTGCCAGAACTCAGCTTATTCCTGATATCATCAGCTGCTATAGCAGGTTGGTTATTCCTGGGCTTACTGCCCATATGTAAATTTAGTCTGTTTGTTTTCATATGGCAAGCTTCTGTTTTGTCTTACTGTACTTCTGCACATCCATTTTTCATGGGTTAAAATCGATCCAGTGGAGGCCGCACTATTATATTCACCGAGACAAAGGATCTTGCTTCTACACTTGCTGGACTACTTCCTGGAGCTCGTGCTTTGCATGGGGACATACAACAGGCAACTCGAGAGGCAAGTATTTACTTGCATCTGCTGCAAGTTTCAGCTTATTGCTGTTTGATAGTATAATGTGTTACTTGTTTCAGTGAGGTGTTCAGACAATTGCTTTTCTAGTAATCGTCTGATTGAATGTTCAAGTCACAGAAATAACAATATTTGGTCATTTATTGCACTTTGGAAAGTGAGACTTGACCAGTTAATTAAAAATTGTTTGTTTTGTATGACTTAATATATCCTCTAATAAAGCATGATTTGTTGCTTATAGGTCACTCTTTCTGGATTTAGATCTGGCAAATTTTCCACTCTTGTGGCTACAAATGTAGCAGCACGAGGATTGGATATCGATGATGTCCAGTTAATTATTCAGGTCTGTTTGAATAGATGTGCTATTATTGCGTTTTCTGCAGTTTGTTTTGTTAACATGAGCTAATATAGAAAATTGTTTTGCTAATGTTAATGTGCAACTATTTTTCATTAGTGTGAGCCACCTCGTGATGTAGAGGCATACATCCATCGTTCTGGAAGAACTGGAAGAGCTGGTAAGTTATTAGTGTTGGGTTTATTTTCATTATTATGTTTGAGGAATTGTATGAGTTTTATTGGTTAATAAATTATTTATGATTTTGTCAGGAAAATCTGGTGTCGCTGTGATGCTTTATGATCCAAGGAAGTCAAATTTCTCTAGGATAGAGAGAGAATCAGGTGTCAAGTTCGAACATATATCTGCTCCACAGCCCGCTGACATAGCTAAAGTTGCTGGTGCTGAAGCTGCGGGGAAAATTAATGAGATCTCTGATAGGTATAGTATTTTGTGCAACCTTTTGTTTTAAAATTTAGAATATTTACAGGCCCATATCCTTAATGGTGCTCTACAATTTGCAGTGTCATTCCAGTATTCAAGGCTGCTGCTGAAGATTTACTGAAATCGTCTGATTTATCCCCAACAGACTTACTTGCTAAGGCACTGGCCAAGGCTGCTGTAAGTCTTCATTACATCTACTGGTGTTGGTTGAATGATATTTGGCTTGATAGTTAAGCAGTTTTACCACATTTATGTTAATACAGGGATATACTGAGATCAAGACTCGATCACATCTCACCTCAATGGAGAATTATGTTACTGTACTCCTTGAGTGTGGAAGGCCCGTTTACACACCATCGTGAGTGTTTGAAATTCTTTATATATATTTACTGTTCACTTATTGTACTGGGTACTCAGCTGAAAAGTTTATGCCTGTTTACAAAAAAAAAAAAAATCTATGTTGTCTCATTTTTCTTCAACCATCACAAGTGTCAAGACAACCTATACGTAATGATTGATAAAAGGTCTATTTAATTTTGGCACATTAATTGCATCAGAAATAGCTACTTCACATTATATACCCAAGGATAATCATGTTTCTCGCCACTTGTAATGACACCTTATTTGGGTGCTGAATTATATAGTAGTAATGTTCTCTAGCAATTTGTTGAGATTATCTTTTAATTTCAGTTCAAATTTTTGAATGGCTCTTCACTGTTATTTGTATTTTTGCTAATATTTCATTGCCTTGTCAGGTTTGCTTACGGAGTTCTACGAAGGTTTTTACCTGAAGACAAGGTTGAATCAATCAAGGGTCTGTCATTGACGGCTGATGGGAAGGGCGCTGTGTTCGATGTGGCTGTTGCTGATCTGGATATGTTCCTCGCAGGTTAGCTCTTGCTCAGATTTTGTGTCGCATAAGTATTGAGGAGCTAAAATACAACATCCTCCCCCTATATACGTTGTAGTATAGAGTTCCAAGACACTAGCTCTGTTCCATTAGCCACTGTAATACATATAGAAACAATTCTTTAAAAATAAAAACTAATTATATTTATTATGTTATGTGGCTCTTTTTAGGCCAGGACAATGCCACCGGTGTGAACTTACAAGTGGTGACATCATTGCCACCATTGCAAGAAAAAGAACAACCAAAAGGAAGATATTTTGGTGGGCGTGGTAATGGAGGCTTCTCAGATAGGAGAGGTGGTGGTGGTAGGTTTAATGGAAGAGGACGTGGTGGATTTTCTAAAGGAGGTCCCGGTGGAGGAGGAAGAGGTCGTGGTGGTGGTAGGAACAACAGATGGTGAAAACTTTGACATTCAATGCTCAAGGGGCATAAAATTTTGGTGTTGATGAAGAAAAACACTTTATATTTGAATTATTTATAATATAGAAAGTATGCTTCATTTTTTTTTCAACTTGGTTTATGAATTATGACTAATGCGCCAGACTACTTAAATTATTTAAAATTCATTGAGAGTGTAATGATTCTCTCCTAATGTTCGTATTCATGGGAATTGGAATTTAAGCATGACTTTTGAGGTTAATTTTGCTGTGTATCTGGTCTGCTATTTGTTGCCTTTTAAACTATTTGGTGAAAATGCTGTGTGTGGACGTTTACTTTAAATGGTACTCCCTCCGTGAACAAATATGCTGCACACATCCTATTCGTAGGCATAATTTTTTCTGTTTAATTTTAGTAGGTATAGAATAAGGTGCAAATAGTTTTTTCCTTGTCCAATAATCATAGTTTAATTATTGATTTTCTTTCTGGTTCAACTCTATTTTCAATTGTCTTATAATAACAATCCATTTCTACCTTTATATAAAAATGGGTTTTTTCTTTCTAAATATTGTATTTTGTATTTTGGTTTACGAAACTAAGGTGGAATAGAAGAGATTTAACAATTTAAGTAGAATCGTGAACTCAATTCACGTTTTCTAAACGGTAACGTGAGGTGCCGTTAGATGCAAGTTCACGTTTTCCATGTCAGTTTCTGCTTTTCCGTAGACATTGCACTACTATTTTGACCTGCATATTTGGTAGTGACATGATCCCATATTTGTATTTTCCCAAATTTAATGTGTAGTAGCATGATCCCACATTTGGTAGCAGTACTATTTTGACATGCATGTAAAAATAAAAATATCTAGAAAAAAAAAAAACATATATCCAAATCCCATATAAGTACTAATGTGACCTTACTTTTGTAAATAAAAATACAAAATAAAATATCTATATGTGTTCAAGTTGCCTTTAGGCCTCTTACTTTAAAAGGTTTACCAGAAAGCTTTTTTGCTACTCTTAGAGATGGCAGAAACCTTAACTGGAAACAATCCCTTATGGGAATAATCCAGTCTAGTCTGGCTTTAGGACCCGTTTATTTTGACGCTTATCCTAACTTATCGCTTTCTTTATCTGACAGCAATATTCTTGATTCTTTAACATTAAATGTTAAAACTCATGGTTATAATTATATACCTGGTACTGAGGTCATGTGCATATGTTACCGTATCTATTATAAACCTCTGTTTACCTTAAATCCTATGTGCAAAAGATTTGAAAATGACAAAAATGAGACTATCCTCATTGAAACCAATTTTGGAAAATCCAATATTAGTACTAGGAGGTCCATTAAATGGGAAGAAATCACTTTCCCAGATAATTGGATAATTGAACAATATGTTCCTAATATTCCTTTGATTGATAATAATTTTCAACATATTACGCAAAGTAATAATGGAACAATTAGTATTGGTTTTCAAAATAATCAAAGAAGGCAATCTTCTTTTCATTCTAGATCTATGTCTAGCCATTCTTTATTCTCCCCTCTTGATTATGAGGTTAATTTACCTTCAGATTCTAGGGTTTCTACTTCTTCCTATAAATAAGATACGTTTAATGATTTTAATAATGAAAGAATTATTGTTAATAAAAACAATATTATCCACAATGATGGTATTAACCCCGAAACAATTTCGGATTGTAATTTCAAAATATAATTTTATGGATTTTAAACCTATTTTAGACTTCTCGAAAGGCTCTTTGCCTAGAGCTCAAATTAATAAAGAGTTCTACGATCCCAAATGGAAAAAATTTCGAACTTGGTATTTTAGTTCTTTTCCAAAAGAAGAATTGGATTATTTTGTTAACAGTTTTTATAAATTATGTGAACAACATAATGAAATTACTTATTATGTTCCTTGGTTTATCAAAACTTTTTATATAAATCATATTTCCGTTATCGAACGAGATTATAAGATCGTCTCGGGAGAAACGCAAAAATCTGTGCACCCTCCCCATGTTCCTTTTCAAATTGAAAAGGGAGGTATGATTTTTAATTTCCTCCCATTTTCCACGATCCTTGAAAAAGATGTTTTACAAATTACTGTAAAACATATAAATCAAATGATTGAACAAAATAATTTTTGTAATCTTTATCTCTCTATTTTAGGTGAAGAAATTATTTCTTTACACAGCAAGATTGATAAAATTATCTCTCAAACTGAAATACAGACTAAGTTTGATGTTTTGAAAGAAAATGATAATAAAAATTTTATCATTAAAACTGCTTCTTCTATACAATCTCCTATTGAAATAAAAGATTTCAATATTGAAGCTTCTGTTTCAGATTTTGAAAAAATCATAAGTCATAAGTTTGAAAAACTCAATATTTCTACTCTTGATAATGACTTTGAAAAGGATTCTATTGAATCCAGTAAAACTGAAAGTCTGAATAAAATTAAATGGGCTGACAAGCCAAATTTGTCTAAATACTATTATAAGAGACCAACTCCTATGGATGTTCTCCATGAGGAACAAGAAAATTACTTTACTACCTCTTATTCGGGGAAAAGTATTTATGAATGGAACATTGATGGCGGTGCTGATAAGCATATTTTTACCCAATGCCATCGTATGCTTATGTATAGCTCTGCCTGTAGAATTAGTGGTAATAATGATATTCAAACCGCTCAGGCTATCACCGTAGGATTTACGGGCCAACTGAAGGGTTGATGGGACAATTATCTAAGTCCTCTAAACAAACAGGAAATATTTTCTTCTGTTAAAATCGAAGATGGTGAGACTAAATCTAATGCTGTTTATTCTCTTGTTCTTACTATTTTAGAACATTTTACTGGTAGATTTACCAATAAGTCTGAAAATACAAAAACTCTTCTTTTAAAAATGAAGTGTAAAACCCTTACTGATTTCAGATGGTACAAAGATACTTTTCTGTCTCGTATCTATGATATTCCTGATTGTAACCAGGATATTTGGAAGAATAAATTTGTTGATGGTCTTCCTTATTTATTTGCTGAAAGAATTAAAAAAGTTCTTCGAAAAGACTCTGACTCTATTTCTTATGAGTCTTACACTTTTGGTCAAATTATAAGTATTTGTGTACAAGAAGGATTAAATCTTTGTAATGAAATCAAATTGCGTAATCAAATTAAAAAAGATAATCTTTTAGAAAGAAAACAATTAGGTCATTTTTGTGACCAATTTGGCTTGGATAATCCAAGCCCAAAAAGAGTTCATAAGAAGGATTTTTCTAATAAATCTAATTTTAGAAAAAGGAAGAGGTATTCTGATAATAAACAGAAAAAAGAGAAGAAAGAAAAGTATTATGATCAAACTCATAATAAAAAAAGATTTTATAAAAATAAAAAATACCTTGATAAAATCGTTTGTCATAAATGTGGCAAAAACGGTCATTATGCTAACCAATGTTATGCTAAAGACAAGATTAAAAATCTTGATATTAGTGATGACTTAAAAGAAACTCTTTTCAAAATCGTCATGAATTCTGAAAACGAGATTGATTCTAATGAATCTTTTACAGACTCTTCTGGAAATTCTTATGATGATATTTCTTCTCTGTCTGACAAAGTTGAGTGTGATAATTGCGCTCTTGGTAAACCTTGTCTAAATTGTATCAATGACACTGACAGCATCAAAACTGATGATGAATTCTATAAGCTTATGAGTCAATTTCAAGACATGAATATTAATGTCTTAACTGATAATCATATTCTTGAATTCCTTAAACAGGTTAAAGACCCTAGTTTAAGAAATAAAATTATTGAACAATTCGATGATTCCTGTTCTAGTGATAATAAGACTAGCCTTTTTAATAAAATTAATAATAATTATTATAATATGGGAGAAATTGATAAACTTCTCAAACTTAGGAATATTAAAAATAATCCTATCACCGTAAACGATTTAGTTCAAGAGATTGATAATCTCAAAAGCAATGTCAAAATTCTTCAAAAGCAGAATTTAGATTTCTCTTCTAGACTTTCTTTCATTGAAAAAGGAAAAGATAAGATTGATGACATTGATACCAACTCTATCGCTTCTCATGATTTCAGAGAAGAAGATCATTTGGCTACCATTAATATGATTATATCTCAAAAATGGTATACTAAGATTTCTCTTCTTATTAATAACTCTTATAGAGAAAATTTCATTGCCATGATAGATAGCGGAGCTGACATAAGTGTCATACAGATGGGAAAAATTCCCACTAAGTTTTTTGAAAAAACTACACAATCTCTTTCTCATGCAGGAGGAGGCCCTCTAAAAATCAATTATAAGCTTAAAAATGCTTATGTTTGTGTTAATGGTTGTTGTATTCCTAATGATTTTCTCATTGCAGAAGACATTACTAGCCAAATGATAATTGACCTTCCTTTCCTTTATAAAATTTATCCTCTTACTTTCATTAATGAAAGAGGAATTACAGGTACTTATAATGGAAAACCTGTTACTTTTGAGTTCATTACTAAACCAATTTATAAAGTTCTTAATTTGATCCAAGATCAAATTGATTCTAAAAATAGTCAAGTTAATTTTCTCAAAGAAGAACTAAATTCTTTAACTATTGAAGAAAGGTTAAAAAACCCCAAACTTCAACAAAAGATAAAATTTCTTCTTAATAAATTTTCTATTGATATCTGTAATGATTTTCCTAATGCCTTTTGGGACAGAAAGAAACATATCGTTTCACTTCCCTATGAAGATGGTTTTGCTAATGCAAAAATCCCGACTAAGTCAAGACCTTGCCAAATGAACTCTGAATATCTAGAGTTATGCAAAAAGGAAATATCTTCCTTATTACAAAAAAAGCTTATTACTCCCTCTAAGTCCCCATGGTCTTGTACAGCTTTTTATGTCAACAAACATTCAGAGATAGAACGCGGAGTTCCCAGGTTAGTTATAAATTATAAACCGCTTAATAAAGTCCTAAAATGGATTAGACACCCTATTCCTAATAAAAAGGATCTGCTTGATAGACTTATCAATGCCCTTATTTTTTCAAAATTTGATTTAAAATCAGGGTTTTGGCAAATACAAATTGACCCTTCTGATAGGTATAAAACTGCCTTTAATGTTCCATTCGGACATTACGAGTGGACTGTTATGCCTTTTGGCCTGAAAAATGCTCCTTCAGAATTTCAACAAATTATGAATGACATTTTTTCTCCTTTTAGTAATTTTATCATTGTTTATATTGATGATATTCTTGTGTTCTCAAAAGACGTTGAAATGCATTTTAAGCATCTTGACATTTTCAAAAAAATAGTCATAAAAAATGGTCTAGTTGTTTCAAAACCGAAAATAGTTTTATTCCAAACAAAAATAAAATTTTTGGGACATTTTATTGAAAAAGGAAACATTATTCCCATTAATAGGAATATTGAGTTCGGTAATAAATTTCCTGACATTATTACTGACAAAACTCAATTACAAAAATTTTTAGGAAGCCTTAATTATGTGTCTTCTTATATTAAAAATCTTTCTGAAGATTCAGCCATCTTATACGATAGGCTAAAAAAGAATCCTTTACCTTGGGGTGATAAACATACCAAAGCAGTTATCAGGATTAAAGAAAAGGTAAAAAATATTCCTTGTCTTATGCTTGCTAATCCTTTATGGGAAAAAATTGTTGAAACTGATGCTTCAGATTTGGGGTATGGTGGTATTCTCAAACAGGTTAATCCTGAGAATAAAACTGAATATATTGTCAGATTTTATTCTGGTAAATGGAATAGTGCTCAAAAGAACTATTCTACCATAGCCAAAGAAATCCTTGCTATCGTTAAATATACCCTTAAATTTCAAGGTGATCTGTACAATCAAAAGTTTACTATTAAAACTGATTGTAGAGCTGCTACTTTCATGCTTACTAAAGATTTTGAACATAATGTTTCTAAACAGATGTTTGCCCGATGGCAATCTCATCTTGCTTATTTCGATTTTGTTATTATATTCAAAGAAGGGAAAGATAATCATCTTCCAGATTTCCTAACTCGTGAATTTATTTCTTAATGGCAGAAATGAGCCACTCTGGCAGAGGTCCCCATTCCTCTTATAGAGGAAGAGGAGGAAGAGGATATCCTCCGATCTACCACGGGAAGAAATCCCTCATTAACCAGAATATTTCTGGTATTGGTTCCTCCTCATCAGGAGATAACACTCAAAAAGAATTCCAAGAATTCCTCAGACAAAGGGGAAAAAATATATCTGTTGAGGACAATTCCTCAAAAACTGACGAGCAAGATTCCTATGCATCTGTTGCTCAGAAAGAGTACACCTACTTTAACTCTCCCAAGAGAGAGCTGATATTGATCCTTGAAGAGGATGATACTAAATTCAAAGAATCCCCATGGATTCTAATGGAAAAATATTTCCCGAATAACAGTTGGAATACTGGTTCATACAAATCCAGGGGCCTTTATGAGGCCATTCTTACCAGCTTAGGAAGTGTGGAAATTCAACACTTTCCACCCAAGAGTAAGACAATTAATTACTCTAAGTTTATCCTTAAAAGGATTATCTCCATCCAAGAATGGGGTATTTCACCATTTTCTGAAAAAAGTATGGTCAATGAAGTCTCTAGAACGACCATCCAGTACAATTACTGGGATTACTTGCAAAGTTTTTATAAAACTTTTCTTCACCAGAATGTCAAACATTCTCATACCTGGCTGATAAAAATTTGTGATAATATCAACAAAAGCCATATTCCAAATTGGCTCACTTCTTGGTGGGAAACCTTTGGAGCATCGGCAAGTATTTTGCCTGAAGAAGTTAAACCTCTTCTTGAAGAATATTCTATTATTTCTTCTGACTTTGTCACTCACAATACAAGTAGTAAAACTACCTGTAGATTTTTTATTGACTCAGGTATTCCGTGGGTCTGGAAGTGGATACCAGAATTTGGGTTCACAGATGATAATACTCCTTGTCTATGGAGAATTCACATGACAAGGTTCTGGAATAACCTAAGCGTTATTACCCCAGGCTCCAATGAGTCACCTCTCCAGGAAAATATCGATAGGATCAAATCCAAAATCGATGAATTCAGAAAAATCTCTGACGAAAAGGCCACTAATATGTTGCCATCTTTTTCAAAATATTCTAAGAAATATTTCGGTATTCTTTCAACAGAAAGAATTATGGATATGTATATGGATCATATCAGAAAAGATCTTTTTAATGACATAGATTTTTCTGATTCAAAATCAGATGCTACTATGCATTCAGGATCTGATCTCCAAGATGCTCAGGATCCAAATGATGACTATCAAGATTTTTCTTTACAGGAAAGTTTTGATCTTTTAAAGAATTCTCTCAAAGAGAAACTCAAAGAAAGAAAAGAATTATGAATCCATATGATGAAGATTGGGTCACACATTTATGG
>JAPKLY010004902.1:2990-13548 GCA_026898435.1 Prunella vulgaris
ATCATGATATTAATTGTGGGCTTAAATTTGTATTTAGCGTATATCCCAAATGGATCCGTGTTTAATTCCCCAACACTAGAAGTACCGACACACCAACATCCATAATGGCGAGACCGATACCGACCAGCAGTACCTAGAGAGGTTCAATAAGATACTGCTGGAAGGCGAGCCGGTGAGCGAGGACACCAAGGTCATCGCGGTGATGGCCGGGCTCCGAAAAGGCACCGATCTCTGGAAGGAAATGCACCTCGCATGTCCAACTACTTACACCGAATTCCGCCACAAGGCGGGGGTGTTCGTGGCCATGCAGGAGTCCCTCCAGAAAGAGGTCGGTGCCTTCGAGGAAAGGAAGCCCTACTGGAAGAAGTTCGGGAGCACATACAAGGCTCCCTTGAACTTGAAAGCCTTTGGCGACGGGGACGAGTTCAAAGAAAAGCTCAACCAAGTCCTCACCGTCTCCGTCGAGCACGTCCTTACTGCGGTCAAAGACAAAGCCTTGTTGGATGAGCCGAGGAGAATTCGCCAGGACTGCGCGAAGCTCAACCCCAACAAGTACTGTGCCTACCACCAGTCGATCGGCCACTTCACCAGCGAATGCCGAGACCTCCTCAAACAATTATGGAAATTCTACGAGGATGGGAAGCTGGCCGACTTCGTGAAAAAGGCACCGGCGAAGAGGCCCAGGTTCGAGAGGAGGGAAGCCTCCGATGACGAAGAAGAGGACGCGGGCCAACGCGGTCCTCAAAACAGACGGAGGGCACCTCCCCAATCTCAACAAAACCTGGAGCCCACTCGAGAACTCTTGGTTCTCGAAGAAGAAATTGGAGCTACCGGAGGTCTCCAAGATGGAGGATCTTCCATTTCCAGGAGAAAAAGAAAGGCCGAGATCCGGGCCATAAACTAGGTCCAGGAAGGTAGCTCCAGCTCCAGGTCCGTAGCACAACTCACTGACGAGCTAACATTCTCTTCAGCGGACCTGGAGGGGGTACTAACACCCCACAACGACTCGTTGGTGATAACCGCCAACATCATGAACGTCTGAGTTCATAGGCTACTTGTGGACACCGGTGCTTTCACCAACATTCTCTTCAAATTCACCTTAGATGCCTTAGGTGATTTTGAGTCATATTTAGAACCTAGTAATGCTAGGATAGTGGGGTTCGGAGAAGCTGTAACCGTCCCCCTAGGTAGTATCAGGTTGAGCGTCCAGCTTGTATTGGCTGAGGACCCGGAGAGGAGACTGACTAGGTTAATAGATATCCTAGTTGTCGACTAGCAGTCCTCCTACAATGGGTTCCTCAGCCGCCCTTTTATTAATGAATTCAAAGTGGCGTGTTCGATCTACTACTACTGTCTAAAATTCCCAAATCCAAAAGGTGCCGGAACCATCAAAGGTGACCAGAAAAAGGCCCGAGAGTGTTTACTCCAAATTAAAGATGGCCGAGCCAAGAAAGTCGTGACGCAGGTCCAGATCCTTGAGGAAGAAATCCAGATTCTGGCGGATGAGCCGAACATCCTAGACATCATCTCAACAAAAACTGAGTTGATGGAGGTAGGCGACTCGCTGGAATCAATGATGGAAATCGACCAAGTCCGTGAACCTGCGCAGGACACTCATCCGACACCAATGGAGTGAGTGGAGGAATCCCAAAATAATAACCAAGTGCAGTGACCTGTGCAAAGCTAACATCCTGCACTCATAGAGGTAGACCAGGAAGCCCAGGGTAGGGGACCTGCGGGAGGTCAAGAACCAGCACGAATGTATGTTGATCCAGCTCCCCAGGTTGCAGAACCTCTCCAAGCTGGCGAAACCCCGGAGGTCCTGACATTTGACGGACCTGTCCAGGTTGAAAGCCCGGCTGATAATCTCGAACCACGCCTAGGTCATGAACCTGCGCAGATGTCACAAGAGGAGTGGGATGAGTTCATCAGTGACCCCATATGGAAAAACCAAAAAAGGAAGGCTACCCCCATGGAAGAACTGACAGCGCTCCCGGTAGACCCGGAAAGGGACCTGGAACTCTTCATAGGTTCCGAGTTACCTGAACCGTACCGGTCGAGGATGACGCTGTTTTTAATGTCCAACTTGGACGTGTTTGCTTGGTCCTATGAAGACATGACGGGGATCCTGTTGGAACATGCATGTCACCGACTTAATATAGATCCGACGAGGAGACCTGTCCGCCAGAAACGAAGGAAGTATGGACCAGACAAGTATGCGGCCCTAACCGTCGAAGCAGGAAAGCTGTTAGATAACAAATTGATCAAGGAAGCCTTGTGTCCGCAGTGGGTCGCGAACCCTGTCCTGGTGAAGAAGCACAACGAGACGTGGAGACTATGCATTAACTTCACGGACCTGAAAAGTCATGCCCGAAGGACAACTTTCCACTACCCCACATTGACCAGCTTTTAGATAACACCGCGGGTCACGAGATGATGACATTCATGGATGCTTTTGCGGGCTATCACCAGATAGCATTGCACCCAGATGACCAGGAACATTTGTCGTTCTATACCAACAAAAACATGTACTTCTGGGAAAGGATGCAGTTTGGACTTATAAACGCGGAGCAACCTACCAAAGGTTGGTGAATAAAATGTTCGATCAACACATCGGCGAGTCCATGGAGGTGTAAGTGGATGACATAGTTATCAAGAGTTTGCAAAAAGAGGACCATCTCGACCACCTGAAGCAAACCTTCGACATACTACGCCACTACAACATGAAGCTAAATCCCAAGAAGACCAGCTTCGGCGTACACTCAGGAAAGTTCCTAGGTCACCTGGTGAGCTAGCGAGGGATAGAGGTCAACCCAACGCAGGTCCAATGCATAATCGAGATGGGCATCCCCAACTCTGTACAGAAAATCCAAAGGCTGACCGGATGTATGGTGGCTTTGAACAGGTTCATCTCCAAGTCTGGTGACCGAAATCGTCCATTCTTTGAGGTGATCAAGGCAAACACACGAAGGTACAAAGAGGCGGCTAAAGCCAACAAGCTCCACCTCAAAAACCACTTCGTTAGGACGAACGAATGCCAGTGAGCCTTCGAAGATATCAAAGCATACCTGGCAGATACGGAAGTCCTTTCAAAGCCGATACCCGGGGAGAAGTTGTACCTCTACCTTGCTGTGTCGGAAGTTACCATTAGCTCTGCCCTGGTTCGAGAAGAGGCAAAAACACACCTACCAGTGTACTATGTAAGCCAAGTCTTACACGAAGCTGAGTTGCGGTATACCCCGACGGAGAAACTAGCCTATGCACTGGTGATGAGTGTTAGTAAATTGAGAACCTACTTCTTCGACCACCCGGTAGAGGTGCTGACGACGTTCCTACTACGTCAAATATTACAGCGCCCAGACACCGCTGGACGCTTGCTGAAATGGTCCCTAGTAGTTAGCCAATACGATATAACCTACGCACCCCAAACAGCGATCAAGGGACAAGCGCTCACCGACTTTATCGTTGAGCTAACTTTCCCACAAGATCCGACGAGGGGGCGTATAGCTCCGTGGCACCTCTACGTTGACGGGTCATCGACTAGAATAGCGGCAGGCACCGATGTAGTTCTGAAAAGCCTTCACCTCCGCAATCCGGTTCGACTTTCGAGCAACCAACAATGAGGCGGAGTACGAAGCTTTGATAGCCGGACTTAGGTTATCATTAGCTGTGGGGGAAACTAATCTTCAAGTTTTCGGAGATTTCCAGCTAATAATATCCCAAGTCCGGGGGGAGTATGAGGCAAAAGATCAGCAGATGATGACCTACCAGAAGATAGCCGCGCATCTGATCTCAATGTTTACACAGGTTTACATCAATCAGATACCGCGGCTGGAAAACACGCAAGCGGATGCCCTAGCGCAACTAGCTACCAGTAACAGCGAAGCCGAAGTCACGGAGGTCGTGGTCACCAAACTGAAGAACCCCTCAACATTCGATTACAAAGTAAATCAAACTTTGAGTGGGGGGCAGGAAGATGCCGAAGATTGGTGCATTCCGATCAAAAAATATTTCATGGACGGAACAACCCCCAAAGACACATGGGAAGCTAACCGGCTAGTAAAGCAAGCTGCCAGATATACGCTGCTGGATGGCCAACTCTACAAACGTGGATTCTCTCTACCTCTGCTCAAATGCCTATCTAAGAAGCAAGGGTTCGAGGTGTTAGAAGAAATTCACGAAGGAATTTGCGGAAGTCACGCTGGGGGGCAAGCCTTGCCTACTATTTGCCCACTCTTCGTAAAGATGCCATTAGCTTCGCGCGAAGGTGCCGAAAATGTCAACTCTTCACACCTAATATCCACTCCCCAGCCAACTAACTCAAGTCGGTCTTCAGCCCATGACCTTTTGCAAAATGTGGTATCGACCTGATCGGCCCATTTCCACCTGGCAGGGGTGGTGTAAAGTTTGCTGTCATAGCAGTAGACTACTACACTAAGTGGGCTGAAGCCGAAGTCAAAGCACTTACAACAATAACATAAGAAAGGATGATCGGCTTCATATGGAAGAACCTGATCTGCCGGTTCGGACTTCCACAATCTATCATCACCGACAACGGAAGGCAGTTCAATGGCCAAAAGTTAAGAGACTTCTACAGTTCGTGGAACATCAAGAAATACTACTCAACTCCATATCATCCATAGTCGAACGGCCAGGTCGAGGTGGTTAACAAAAATTTAAAGCACACATTGAAGCTCCGCCTCGAAGGTAAGAGAGGTAGCTGGGCAGACAAACTCCCGGAGGTCCTATGGTCTTACAGAATATCATACCGAGCTAGTACCGGAGAGACCCTGTTTGCCTTAGCCTTCGGAACTGAAGCGGTAGTACCAGTCAAGGTCCAGAACAAGACTTGGAAGGTGGTGGGTTTTGACAAAGAAAAGGATGACGAAGCCTTGGCGGTAGAAAAAGACCTGATAGAAGAGACCAGAGCTTCGTCGGAAATGAAAAACGCCACCTACAAGCGTAGAGCAGAAAAGTACTACAATTCCCAGGTCCGCGACCGAAGCTTCAAAGTTTGGGACCTAGTGCTGAAAAAGAAATTGATGGCCCTACCGGGTGTATTCAGGTCAAACTGGGAAGGGCCATTCCGGGTCACTGCAGCCTGGGCAAACGGCACTTATGACCTCGAAGACGCAGAAGACAAAGCCTCGTCATATACCTGGAGTGCGGCGCATTTAAAAAAGTTCTATCAATAGATCGAGATCTTGTAATAGACTAGCCAAAGGTTCGCATCAAAAGTGTTGATAGCAACCAATGTAAATTACGCTGCTATGAGAAGTTGAGAAAATTTATTAAGTCAGAAAAGTTGTCAGCCATGCGAGCTCCTACAGCTCGCCAACTATGCGAGCTCCTACAGCTCGCCAATTAGGCGAGCTCCCATAGTTTGCCCACTGTTCGAAGGCCCATAATCCAGTGTTCGAAGCCTCGTAATGCGTAAGGACCAAGGTCCCAAATGTTATAATCTAAAGGCTCAAAGGGCAAAGACCAAAGTGCCCCAGGTTAGCGAAGGTATCCTTCTTAAAAGATCACTAAGCGCCTACTGCCGAAAGTTAGAAAAATTCACAAAAAAGATGGAAAACGTCTAAGGCAAGGTTCAAGAAACCCAATTGCCCAACGTGAATTAAATAAAGTACAACTCGCTACCCTAAGTGGTTTATGACGAGCGATTTGCGGCCCTAAGTGCTGTAAGATAAAAAATACGTACTATACAATCGAAGGTATAATTTGTAGTCCTAAGTGACGTAAAACGAACGATTCGCTTCTCAAAAGTAGTGTAAGATGAACATCTAAGTACCCGAAAAATATATGAACGAGCTAATTAAAATTATAACGTAAAGCGCGAAAACATAAGTACACAGAGTTAGAACAAAAGCTCGATCTTCATTCAAAAAATACTTGGGAAATTTTGAAGCAAAAAATGATGCTTGAAAAAATTCTAAGTATAAGTAGTGTTGCTGGCCACAAAGGTCGGCCAGCTGACCATCTGTGAAATACAAAAAGCTCCTTCTGAATGAGCTACACATGCTCGACAAGATATGACTACTTAAACGAAAAGCAAAAACTACGAAAATGGAGCTCTTTCTGGGCGAGCTATGTAGCCCGGCGAGCTACAACTAATTGCAAAAATCAGAAACTACAAAAGCTAATCTAGAAAAGCGATTAAAGAGCTCAAGTCTCTGGAGCAGCGGGGTTGACAGGGACATCGGCAGGGACCACGGCGGAGTCGGTGGCGACCTGGCCAGCTGAAGGGGAAAACACGGGCAACGTAGTGATGTTGCCTGTGAGCCCACTGGTGTCAAACCCAGATGTATCCAGCATCGCGTCCCCGCAAGCTTCCTGGAGTTGCGCAATAGTGGGGGGAGTTTGTTCCTCCTCAGCAGTGACCTCCCCCTCGGCGGCGACCTCCTTCTCGTTGGCAGCACCCAACTCTGGGATCGGGACTGTATTGATGATCTTGAAGCAAGCTGTGACAAAGTCTTTAGCATGTGACAAAGTCTTTAAAATCTTTAAAATCTTGTCGGGAAAGGGACCCTGTCCAAGCAGTCTTTAAAATCTCCGTCAACTGCCTTCAGCTCGTCGTCGTGGTGATCTCGCACCCACCAATTGGCCCGGATCACCTCGGCGTAGCATTGGACAAAGCCTCGGTCCGAGGCCTCAGCCTTTGCAGCCACCAAATCGGCCGAGGAAGAGGCATCATTGCGGAGCTCGGCGACCTCATTGATCTTCTCCGAGAGCTCAGCCCTCAACCTCGCGCACTCCTCGTCGGTGCTCCTGGTCAAACCTCGCTGCAGTTGCAGCTCCTCCTTGGTCACCCCATGCTCGCCGACCTCCCTGGCGAGCTTCTTAGCGAGCTCATTTTCCTTGGCCTTGAGCCGAGCATCGGCATTCTTCTGGAAGGAGGCGAGCTGCCTTTGGAGTTGGGGAGGAGTTGTCCAGGGCACTACGCTCGGACTCCAGTGCCTTCTTTAATTTGTCGGCCTTTTCCGCCATCACCAAGTAGGCCTCATTCCTCTTTTGGTGACCTTCCTCCAACTGGGTGACCTACTCCATCACCTTATGGTTCGCGAGCAGCAACCCGCTCACGTAGTGCGTCGAGAGAAGGAGGTTCTCGGTCAGGTTTTAGCCATTGATGGTCGCCACCTGAGGAGTGGACCAGAACCTCGGTGTCTCACTCACCGTATTCTGAACTAAGCCCGGGGGAAGGCTACACATCGAGGGCAAGGAGCGGGATCGCTCGTATGTGTGAATGGCCTCGTGCCAGTTCGGGTGAGCAATGGGGGCATAGCTGCGAAGTCAAAACAGTTAGAGTAAAAAATGATGAATGAAAGAAAAATGGTGAAAAGAGAAACTAAGAGGGTGAGCTACACACTGAGCTCGCTCGGGGTCCCAGCCCAGGAGTGTATCATCCGTAGCCTGAACACCGAAAGGAGATGGGAAAGGCAGCGACCTATGGATAGGTGCAACTGGCGGGAGGGCAGTTGAATGGGCGGATCCACCTTGCGCCGACCTGGTGTCAGCTTGCTCGGCGTGCTCGGATCCCTCATCGTTGCAAAGGCCCGAGCGAGCTCTCTTGCGAGCTACTGCATCGTCGTCCCCCACTCGGGACTCGTCTCCACGGTGGAGACCCCTTTTGGACTGTTGGGAAACTCGCCCGGGCATAGACCCACCTCGCCCTCCTCCCTTGCCTCCTCGCGCGGTCTCCATCTCCTTAGTTTTTACGGGGGCCTTCGTCTGCTCCTTTGGGTCCCGGACCCACTCACCTCGCCCCTCTTTTGGGTGAGCTCGGCTTTCTTGCTCGCGTCCAACACGAGCAATGAGGGCGGGGCAAGCTTATTCGGGCGAGGAGGACCCATTGCAAACCGGTGAGTTACGACGTGGTAAGAGTCCGGGATCTTGACGGTTGTAAAGGCGACTCTGCTACCGTCTGCAAGAAGAAAAAAATTAAGCGGTTAGTACCTTGGGCGAGCTAACCCTCCCCCCCCCTCCCCCCGTGGGCGAGCTTCAAAGAGTTGTAAACCTGGGAGCTCGGGACCTTGGATCGTGAGGTGATGTGGCAAAGTGAGGAGCCCAGCAAGCCTCAAACAGTGCTGTTGAGTGAGGTGGGCAGTCTCCCGATCTTCTTGGCTCCTCAGGTAACAGACAGCTCGCACCACGTCGAATTCGAGAGAAGTCTCAGGTTTGCCGCAACTCGATTTATGATGCTTCAAACCTGCAAAAAAGGGAGATTTAGATTAGTAAATCTAATTCGACCCACACACACCAAGTAGGCGACCTACTGCTAGCCTCCCCATATTCATCGGGGGTTGGGATTCGCTCTCCTCGCCCAGAGTAGCTCGTCGAAGCTCGCCAGTCTCCGCTAATAAAAAAGAACAACTGCTTCCAGTCACGGACCTTGTTCGGGAGGACCCCCAAGAATTTCTACCCCGGGCAGGCTCTAAGGTAGTAATACCCCTTGCCATCATTTACTTGCAGAGTTACGGCAAGAAGTTCGTTGAGCTCGGCAGTAGTCAGCTGGTTTTCGTACCCCTCCAACCCAAAAACCACCAACACCGCCAACAAGCTACTCCAGGCATTGGGGGTGACCTTGGTGATGGCGAGGTTATTGTCGAGCAGGGGCAATGTAAGCCCGGCCTCGAGGTTGTGCACATTAATGGCCGTCAACCCCGCAGGAGGCGCATCAGCTCGCTCATCCTTCCTCGGGGCGTATAGGAAGATGTCGAGCGGGATCAGATACTTCTCACGAAGATGAGGGAGCTGGTACTCGTGGATAATACTGGTAACATCACTTGCTTTGTAATCAGACTTTTTCGCCGCGTCCCGATATTCTCGCCCGGGAAGTTCGAAGCTCGCCCCATATTTGGCGACATACTCATTCCAGTCAAAAGGATGAACAACCTCAGATGGGACCTGGTGCTCGATCAATTGGGGCTCCGGGAAACCGATGGATCAGAACCACTCCACTGTAACCTCCTCGAGGTCGCCCTCTTGCTCGCCCGCATCGGCGACCTCTTCGCCAACCTCATCGACGTCCTCACCGGCCTCGGCGGTCCCCTCGTTGCCACCTTCAACCCTTTCCTCAGGGGCGACCTCGTCGCCTTCCTCCCATACCTCGCGGTAGATAGCGTTGGAGGCCCCCTCCTCCGAATCAGAGCGAACCTCGGCAAGAAGCTCAGCGGAGTCTGGGCGAGCTACCGAGGCCACCTCGGAACTAGAGCCGATTATTATCAGAGAAATTAGGGGAATAGGCTCATTCTCGGCCGTTGGCTATTTCTCGGGATTTTGGTTCGAAACGGTCTTACTTGACGATTGTGTCGACATAATTCAGGCGAAGTTAGGGTTGTTCTCAAGTTGCTCGAAATTCCTGCTACCGGAGTTATGGTACGGGGATGGTCGAAAATCCAAAGAGTTGCCGGAAGCGTTTGAAACTTTCGAAAAACTTAGAGAAATTGAAAGAAAGAAATGAAAAAAGAGAAGGAACTGGGTTTTCTACCTTGGAGAACACCAGAAATCTCGTCGGAAGCGAAGGTGTCGTTCGCCGGAAAGTGCTCTGAAAATTCGGAAGTGGAAAAGTGAAGAATAAACTCACCCCCACCTATTTATAGACATCGGGGCGAGGTCGAATATTCGAGGAATGCAGGGACCATTTTGCAAGAGATTTGAAAGATTGCCATAATGGGCGCGGGAAACTACGCCTAAAAAGGCATGCACGATGCCTTGACTCCCGCACCACGTCGGCCGAGTAACCACCACGATGGAGCTCTCCCATTAGCTCGGCACCTACCCAAATGTAGTTCGCCCAGGCTCAAGTCCTCGTCCGTGGAGACAAATTAGTTCGTCCACACATTAGATGAGTCATGATGTGTGCGAGCTGGGGGCAAATGTTGACAAGGCGAACTACCTGAGGACAATCACGAAATTATCCCAAGGCTAAGAGTGTCGCCCACTTGCATAAGAGCCAAGCCACCAGCCCTGACCAGGGCCAACACGAGGGAGCTCGGCGAGGTAGGTAAGGACCTCGCCCAAGCTCCCAGTAGGCCAAGGCCAAAGGATTGGGGCATCAAGAGGAGAGGAAGCCACGGGCGAGCTACCCCACTCCAGAGGGAGCTCGCCCTCAAGGGGACCGTGCCGAGGTCCTCCACTGCGTCACATTCCGGAAAATCACACAAGGCAGAGGAGCTCGCCAGGTAGCTCGCCCAGCTTAAGGGCCCGGTTAGTGAGTGCACAGATAGAACATGTATATGTATTAGAATGAGGCATTGTAAAGGGAGCATTGTGAGGGATTAAGACGAGGGTTACAGACCTTCGTCAACACCGGAAGCCAAATAGGCTCGTAAGGTGCCACCTCACATTCACACACCTATAAATAAAACCTCTCTTGTACTATTACAAAAAATTCCAATCATAATACAAAAAGCTTTCTCTCTCTAAACTCTCCATTTTCTCTCTCTATATCATCCACATTATCAACTCAAGAACACAATCTTGGGTTGTTGTTTGGTAGAATTAATACGATATAACGTGCCACATAACAAACACGATTAGTAAATTCTATCAACAC
>JAPKLY010004903.1:0-13546 GCA_026898435.1 Prunella vulgaris
AAAAATATTGAACACATGCACTTAGTGATTATTGAACAACCAAAGTCGAACAAATGCCTTCAGTGATTTATTTATAATTGTTAATCGATTTTGTCCGAATTTTTTTTGCAAATGATTTAACCAATTTTTAATTCCAATATTTGTAATAGTAACAACAAAAATTCTTTCAAAATCATAAGTCATTCAAATTTATTCAATATCAAAATCCAATTAAATACTAAAAAAGAGAAACCAAAATCTTTATACATTTCATTTGTCGGTGTGGAAGAGACGACAATGATGATAGTTGGGACGGTTATGGTGGTGTGGTGGATGATCTTACTTTCACATATTCTTTAAGTGAAAGGAAAATGAATTTATAAGTATGAATTTTAGTTTGTGAGGAAATGACTAATTTTAAAAGATATAGATGATAAATTGAACGAAAATTATGATAAACTGAAGAGGGTGGTGAAAGCTATGAGGGGGATATCCGCGTCCATCAGTAAATTAAGAGAAAATTATTTTTTTGACCTGTAAGTTTACCTTTTTTTATTTTGGTCATACTAACTACAAATTTTGATTTCAGTCCTGTAATTTTACGTCTTTTTGATTTTAGTCTTATTAATTTTTAATTTTTATCCTGTACCTTTACCTTTTTTTGAGTTCGGTATTATAAATTTACTTTTTTTTATACATAAATGGGAGATGTCACATGATCGAAATAAAAAGAGGTAAAATTATAAGAAGAAAATAAAAAATAAAAAATTAATAGGATTAAAATAAAAAAAAAGTAAAATTACAGGATGAAAAATTATAATTATAAAGTTAGTAGGGCCAAAATAAAAAAATGGTAAAATCAGAGGATGAAAAAAAAAATCCCGTAAATTAATTAACACCAATCATGACCCAATAAGACGATTTTAAAATTGGTTCCCAATCACATCCAAGATATGACTACGCTTGTGGCCCAATATAGATCTGGACTCCATGATGCAGCCCATTTCAAGTTTGAACTTGGAATGAACAAGTGTCGATATTCTGATTTATGAGAGAAGAAAGATCAGAATTTTGATTCGCATTCCCACCCAGAAAATTCGCAAGCTTTTCGCATTCTTGAGCGGTGAAGAGAAAAACAATAGAGGGAAATCGAGCAGTATGATGAGGCTTACAGCTACAGTGTCGAGGGCCATGAGGAATGGAATAGGCACTCCTTTATCACTTCCTAAACCCCCACTTCCGCCGCCGCCGATACTCACAAGACAGTTTTGTGCTAACGGAAGTGCTTTCACCCCGAACCCGGTTGCCCATGAAATGATAAAGTACGCCACCTCTATTGCCCGTGACCAAAAAACAGGTGCTGCCCCCACTTTTTTTTTTCCTACTGAGTATTCTGGAAGTTGAGCTATTTGTTTAGGGTTCCTTGTTCTCCCCCCCACCCCTCTCTCTCTCTCTAATTAATTAATTATTTAAATGCGAAATTGCAGAAGATTCGTATGCTCGAGGATTGTTGATATTGGAACAGTGCGAGTCCACTCAGCCAGATGACAACTCGAAGGGCTTGGTTGAACTTGCTCGTTCCACCTTGTTGTTTGAGAGGTGTTCTTGTTTCTATCAATCAATCATTGTTTGATTTCGTGGTGTTTCTTTGTTGAATTGATATTTTTGTTTCTTAGTTTACCTTCCCTAAAATCATGGGAGATCGATTCTTTTTCCCTTTTCTCTGAAATTATGCAATTTAGAGGATCCCCTGCTGCAGCTATGGAGACTCTTCGGAAACTTCAACATTTAGAAAAACTTCAAGATTTAAGTTTTTCTCTTGGTATCAAAGGTGATAAAATAAAAATAACTCTATTTGTGTTTTTATGGCGAAACTTTGTTTTTTTGAGTAATTGATTCATGTTGGTCTCCTTCAGTTGCTGCTTCGGAAGCTTTAGCTGGAATTCTTCTAGAACTATATCAAGTAAGCTATAGGAGAGAAATAATTTCCAGCTCTATCCATGTATTTTTAGTTCAATTATATGTTGTAATAATGCTTTGAAAGTGAAAAATTTCACTTAATGTTGGTTCAATTTCCTTAGGAGGACGTTGCATCATTAGGTATAGACGTCGTATTGCAATTTCTAGGATCAATCAGACAAGAAATAGGCGGTGGGGGTGGCTTTGAGGTTTTGGAGGGTCGCATTAAAACACTGAAAGGTCTGATTGAGCTCTTATCTGGTAATCTTGAATCAGGTAAGTATTGTAAATATACGGGCTCATTTCACTGCTTGTATCATGGTCTCTGAATTTTACTCTTCTGCAGCACAGTCGATCTTTGAGGGAGTCGAGGTAGAGAGGTATTTCAGCGGTAAGGTTTTACTAAGAACAAACATCACTCAAAACAAACATTTTGTTCAACATTTTCATATTTTGGTTTGTAGGCAATGCTGCCCTGTCTTGCGGTGAATTCCTTCACGGTAAGCGTAAGTTTTCGTCTGCAAAGGAGTTGTACCTGAAAGTAATTCAGGCAACATCTGAGCTCAAAGATGTGGGTGATCCAAGCAATCTTGGAGCTTGTAACATGACGAATGAGGAAGTTGGAATAGCTGCTGCTTGTGCTTTAGGACAGCTCGAATCTCATTTGGGGTGATTCCTAGATTAACATAAGTTGCGTCAATATCTTGTTCTCTTCTTGTTCGTCGTATCTTAATGGGACGTTCTCATTGTAGAAATTTTGGCGAAGCTGAGGAGATACTGACTACAGCATTGAGTAAAACGGAAGAGCACTTTGGTAGGTAACCTTGAATGTGAAAACATGAGTTGTATTTGCATTATAATTGCTTTACTGATGTATGTAGGCACTCAACATCCCAAGGTTGGTGTCGTTTTGACCTGCATTGCTCTCATGTATAGACTTAAATCGACGGTGGAGCGCTCAAGCTCCCTTCTAATTCAAGAGGTACTGACAATCTAATTAGGTTTAGTACCTGCTTTGCTCTCATGTATAGACTTAAATGATGGTGGAGCGCTCAAGCTCCCTTTTAATTCAAGAGGTACTGACAATCTAATTAGGTTTAGTAAAATGAGCAAGACTGTGCTGACAATTTATTGTCATATATCTTGACAGGGGCTCTTCAGAAGGGCAATCGAACTGCTTAAAGCTCCATCGTTGGATGATCATGGTAGGGAATCATCATATATGAATTTCACATTAATTAGAAACACTCTACTTAGGCCATCATCTCTGTTGAATGCGTAGGGTCCTCCGGGGAGAAGGTTTACAGAAATGATATTGTTGCATTAGCAAGAGGTACATGCTAGCATCCGATTGTGTCTGTTTTTTTTTAACTTAATGGGAAGGGTGATTATTTGTGTGTTCAAATCCACCCAATCCATCCAAATTGAGTCTAAAATCTACTTACTAAAGTGAGGAGCTTAGTTATCCAGTTGTGTTTTTGTTGGTTGGTGAATTAATCGCTTGCATTGCATTTGTGTAGGTGGGTTTGCAGAAACTCTTGTGGTGCAACAATCGAGAAAAGCAGAAGGGGAGAAGTTGAAACAATGGGCGGAAACCTGTTGGGGTAATCGGTGGGTATCGGTGAGCGAAGCGTTGGAACTGCCGGAGTCTTCCCCTAGGGTGCCGGTGCTAGATACTCGAATATGCAGGGCCCTCTAGAAGCTTCAACTTTTGTAGCATAAACTAATAAACATTTGTGATCATCTTTGGGGGGTTTTGGATGAAAGTTGCAAATGGATTCTCGACTTGCTCTACTATAAATTCTTCCTTCAACACAGTCACCGGGCTCGAAGGCCTACTCTTAAATTAATATAATAAATTCACAAATTGATTTTCTGCCTCCTCTGGCTCTACCCTTAGTACTAGTTAATAGCCCAGAGTTAAGGATTAAATTTTATGTAGCATAAACTAATAAACATTTGTGAGTCCTTTCATCTTTTGATCAATGCAAAAATTGGGAAACAAATCGATTCTCGACTTGCTCTACTATATATATATATATATATAAATTCTTACATTAATATACTACTGAATGCCTACAACAACAAACTGATCAATCTTCACATATTCATGATGGACTTCCCCTCTTCAATCTTTCTGCTCGATTCCGTCTCTTCCATCTTCCTCTTTCTACTCGATTTCGTCTCGTCACAGAAACTCATGAACTCCTCCTTCAACACAGTCACCGGGCTTGAAGGTCCACCGCCGCAACAACTTTCACAACCCGATCCCATCGTTGCCCAACACTTGATCACATTCTCCTTTTCTTCTTCAGGGATGATTTTGTGTAGTAGATTTGCAAGTGATGAAGAAGCATTAATGTTTCCTGATTCTGATAAATCTTCTTCAACTACGTTTCTGATTGCGGACATGACCATAACTGATTGCTTGAATTCCAGGAATTTAGGATCTGAAAATCCATTAAATTATATACGCATTTTAATTAAGTTGAATTATAATATATATATTTATAATCATGTTTTTGTTCGTAAGATAAAATATCTATCCGTAAAAAACACGAACCAAACATACCCTTAGAATAAAGATACGAAGGTACCTAAAAGAGCAGTGACAAGTAACTCAGTAACGCGTTGTGTCAAATCGCCGTCATGATGAATGAGATGGATGTAAGAAAAGGGAGTTGTGGAGTTCATTCTCCACCCTAACGCCGTCATCAATGTCAACTCCATTTCCTGAATTGCGGTTGGAGTGAAGGAATTCTCCAAATCACCATTCATCTGTGTTTTCAGATATATATATATATATATATATATATAATATTAATTATTACACGTCACACGTATTATATGTAACGTATTAATTACACGAACCTGGAATTCATTCAGAAAACTATAGGCTGTGCCACTGAACTTTGAGGCAACTGTTAAACACGCCACTGATAGAAGTTCAAACATCCAGCATTTCCATCCCTGAGTATATATATATATCATTTCAAAGTTATAAAATACATATATATTTTGTAAATTAAGTTACTAAGGAATTAATTAATGAATTTCTTACACGACATTCGTCTCGTGAAATAAACCGATCCAGATAGTTCACCGCCGTAAAAACAATTTCAACCGGGAGATCCATTCTCCTTTGAGTCTAAATCAAAGAAAAAATAAAATCAGTATAGAATTTATAATTTCTGAAAGTCGTAGACATACATTTGAAGGAAAAAAAAAAACTACCTTGATAATAAAAATAACTGCATTGAATCTAGCAGTACGTATCAATTCATCATTTTCGAGAATCTTCAAGTAACTCGGGTCGGGCATAAAACCCGACTCGTTGCCTAATAACATGGCCAATGCTTCTTCACAATCTTCGACTGGAGAGGAATCATCATCAGGAATCCTTTTCGGGTTAAACCCGTTATCATCATTTTGTTGAATAGGGCTCATAACTTCATCGCATAATAAGTTATCCATCTTCGGAGTTGGAAAAATTAGTAGTATAAGATATATATTACAACAAATTGTTAGTCAAACAATGATTGATCTATTTGCTCAAAACTTAGCATGTGATACATACATGATATGTGTATGTATATATATATATATAGAGAGAGAGAGAGGGAGTGGTGGTGGTGGTGGTGGTGGGAGGCGGCGGTTGAGGGTGATGGGGTGCATGGGGGAGTTAGATCATGGGATGTAAGAAAAAAAAGGGACACGTCCCTCATGAAAGGGGTAAATGCTGCTCATATATATATATAATTTTTTTTTTTATGCCAGCAATGAGGTTTTGACTGCAGTAAGATATTGCGTGATTGCACGAGGAATGTCCCACTTCTTGTTCAACTGTTTTTTTTTTATTAAATAATTATTTTTTACACATATATTAATTGTTGTTATTTATTTTTGGCATTGGCGAGTTGAGATCTTTTGCCATTGGTTGCAAGTTTTGGTCAGAAGGATATGTACGAACTCACTGTTTAAACCACATAAAAATAAAATGATGGAATATATATCCTCAAATGTCAAGCGGACTTGTCTGTGATTGTCTCTCGTACAATTTACTGAAAAAGTACTCGAACTGTCTTGTCTTTATTTTTATGTGAACAGAACAATTGAATAAAAATAGGAAAATACACTTTTTTGTCATGTAAATTTAGTTAATTTTGTTTTCGTTCTCTTAAATTTTGGTTTTCGTTATTTAACTTACAAAAAATTATGTTTTTTTTTCTCTTAAGTTTTAAATTTTGGTTTTTGTTTTTTAACTTATAAAAAATTATGGTTTTCGTCCTCTTAAGTTTTGAATTTTGATTTTCGTCCTCTTAAGTTTTGAATTTTGGTATTCGTTCTTTAACTTACCAAAAATTATGGTTTTCGTCCTTTAACATAAACCAAAACAAAATATTAGAATAAGTCAAATTAAAGTTATAATTTTAAAAACATATCAAAATTTTATTTTTTTAAAACAAAAATTAATTACGCAACTATTTTAACTTTAAAAGTGTCCATATTTAATTTAAAGCAAAACAAAATATTTGAATTTGTCAAAATTAAAATTATAATTTAGATAATATGTCAAAATTATATTTTTTTAAACAAAATTTATATTAAAACTTACCTAAAATATAACAATAACATAGAAAAATTATTTACGAATTTACCTAAAAAATTATTTACGAATTTACATAAATTATTTACGGTTATATTTTGTAATTATCCTAACAAAATTTTAAAACCGTTCATATTAAATTTAAACCAAAACAAAACAAAATATGTCAAAATTTAAAATTTAAAAATTTAAAAATATGTCAAAATTATAATTTTTTAAAACAAAAAATATTTACTTATTTACCTAAAATGTAGCAATAACATTTTTTTTACGAATTTACCTTAATTTTTTTTAGAGTTTACCTAAAAATATTTACTATTATATTTTTAATTATCATAACAATTCTTTTTTTTTTTTTTGAAATTTTAAAATCATATCTATTATACTATTTTAATTTTAAAACCATCAATATTAAACTAAAAATAAAAGAAAATTTTGAATATGTTGAAGGACGAAAACCATAATTTTTGGTAAGTTAAAGGACAAAAATCAAAATTCAAAACTTAAGAGGGCAAAAACCAAAATTCAATACTTAAGAGGACGAAAACCAAAGTTAACGAAATTTTAAGGACAAAAAAGTGTATTTTCCCATAAAAATAAGGAGAAGAGAATGAATTAAGCCATGATATTGAAGAGACAAAAGATTGATCAAGAATAAAATAATTTAAATTAGAATTATTTTTTATAAGATAAATGGTATTTATTGGGGAATAAAATAAATACTAGTAGATTCTTTTTATACATAAATATTTTTAAGTGAAAATTATTCTTTTTATCCCATAATAATATTTAAAGGAGAATATTTTTCTAAAAGAAAAATTATTTTATTAAATTTATTAACCAATGAATAAAGAATATTTTAAAATAAAGTGAATTGTATTTTTTGGTTGTTAAATTTATTGAGGAACGTCTAAAAAATGAAGAGTGTGAATTTATTAGGGAATGAAGAGAGTATATATATATATATATATATATATATATATATAGGGAATGAAGAGAGCATATATATATATATATGATTTAAAAATTCAGTGATTTTCAATCTCTGCACTCATATATTCGGTTGCAAACTCTTAAAAGAATTATTTTAATTTTCTGAATAGATAGTGTATTTATAATTTAAGTCTATTATGTACTTGATATAGATATTAGACTTATGCACTCACCACATTTAAGTTATAAACTAAGTAATATTTTCATCTTGTAATTATTTTTTACATTTTTCTTTTTTTAGATGTTTCAATATTACTTTCATACTAATAAAAAAAGAGTTTTTTGCACTTTTGATCCCACACGACATGTATTATTTTAGAATTGGTCCCACACAGTTCATTATTGGTCCCATAGGGTTTTTTTCTTGCACTTATAGTTCCAAAAGTTGCACTTGTAGTCTTAAACGTTACAAAATTTACATATTTGGTCCCACACATTAACGGCTCCGTTAAATGTAAAGTTTACAGCGTTAGTCCTATAAGAATTACTCTTACTTAATTGTGTTCAACCCATTAATCTGTATTTTCAAATTTAATCCCATTAAATTTTTTTAATTGCACAATAAGTCCTATAGGATATAAATATTGAATTTTGCCTCCCATAGGATATAAATATTGAATAAAAAAAATTAAAATAAATAAAATTAAATCTTTAATAAATAGTTAAAAATATTCAACTATATCTTAAAAAATAGTTAAAACTAAGAAATTAATTTTAAAAAATTTCAATTTAATTCAAGATAAATAATAATTAAAATATAATTTTTTTAATTTAATTATTTATGAAGTCTTGTTGATTTTAAAAAAATCTGATTTTATTAAACTTTAGCCTATTTTTTTTAAATTTAATAATTTATTTTTAAACTTTAAATATCATAAAAAGCATAAATCTAAAAATAATCATTATAAATAATTAAAAAATAAAATGAATCTTCAAAATAATTAAATTAAGTAGTATTACCTAACAAAAATCTGAAAATATTAAATAAATCAAGTAAAATAAAAATTAAGTTTAAAAAATTTAATATATATATATATATATAAATACTGCAAAGTATTCAAAAAAATATAAAATTTTAAAAAATCTTAAAAAACTAGGTCAAATTTTAATAAAATCAGATTTTTCAAAATCAATTAGACTTCATAAATAATTAAATTTAAAAAAATAATTATATTTTAATTATTATTTATCTTGAATTAAAATTGGATTTTTTTAAAATTATTTTCTTGGTTTTAACTATTTTTTAAGATATAGATGAATTTTTTAACTACTTATTAAAGATTTAATTTTATTATTTGAAGATTTATTTGATTTATTTTAATATTTTTTAAATTTTATTCAATATTTATATCATATAGGATTTATTGTGCAATTAAAAAAGTCCAATGGGACTAAACCTGAAAATACAGATTAATGGGTTAAACACAATTAAGTAAGAATAAATCTTATGGGACTAACGCTGCAAACCATGTATTTAACGGAGCCGTCAATGCTTGGGACCAAATAGGTAAATTTTGTAATGTTTGGGACTACAAGTGCAACGTTTGGGACTATAAGTGCAAGAAAAAAATCCTATGGGACCAATAATGAAATCTAGGGACCAATTCTAAAATAATACATGTCCCGTGGGACCAAAAGTGCAAAAAACTTAATAAAAAAAACTCACACACTCTAGTATCACATTTTAAATATACTCACCCCATCCATGATAATTGGTCTACCTTGGTTGTGCACGGTTATTAAGAAAAAGTAAATGTTGATGAGTAAAAGTGAGTGTATTGGTATAAAAAAATATTTAATTATTAAAAAACATTTGATGTGATGTGTAAAAATAAATATATGTGTATAAAAAAATAAAAACAATGATTGTAATTTTTTCATTTTAAGCAAGTGAACTATTTTTTATGGATAACTGTTTAAGGTAACGTGGACCATTTATCGTGGACGGAGGGAGTAATAATTTACAAGTTTCATTACTCAATATTGGTGTTACAACAAGGAAGCTTCAAAGGCATGGAATTCTTCCCTTTCATGCAAGTTTAAAATGTTTTTTCTGCAATGAAATATGAGAATTTCTATAAATCATGTTTTCTTTAGATGCTCCTTCAGGTATTAAGGGTCTGTTTTCAATCACTACTAAACAGTGATAAGCACATATTTTTAGAAAAAATTGAGTTTTACCAACTTAAAAAAAAATGTTTCTACACTTTAGTAGAAGTTGAAAACAAGTACTAAGTACAATTAATGTGTATTAGATATATAGTTAGGAGTGAATAGATTACATCCTCGAACCACTCCACGTGTCTATTACATTTTAGTAGGTTACTTAGAGAGGAGAGGTAGATTGATAATTGTAAGTATTTGGGAATGTAATTGATATAGAAAGCAAGAAATGCTCTTATATTTTGTAACAAAGTTCCTTCAAATGGAGAGTCCATTTGATGAACTACGAATTCGTACTTGAAGCTGGATAGTGAGGTAAATTCTGTACAATTCGATAGTAAATTTGTAGATTGGTGTGAGAAATCAAGAAGTGTAATAACTTGCGGGCTATTTGTGCAAAACCCCCGTGATTTGGAAATAATGCATGAAATTTTCTCGTCATTTAAAAATTATATGAAACTCTTCTATGATTTATTAAATAAAACGAATTCTCTCTTTTTTTTTCCTAAAACAAGTTAATGTTTTTCTTTATTTCTCCTCATCTTCTTTATAGTATAGTCCGACAATTTTAGTATTTAAAAGAATATAAATATATAGAATAGAAAAAAATATAAATAATCGTTACATTAACCCAATAACTTGCTAATAGATAGTTTGAGGTTTGGAGTTATATTTAATTTATGCTTTATGTAACCTAACTGAAAACTTAAATGCTATATTTTTGGATAATTCTCTCACCCTTTTCCTTGGTTCACAATTTTTTTACTTTCTTGATTTAAAAAAAAAAAAAAGGTGTTACAACTCACTATTATATCCAGTTTCTTGATTTTTTAAAAAAAAAGGTTAATTAGTGTAGAACTGTAGATGAGATAAACTGGATGTGTTAGGTGGGCACGGGTGTGGGACCACCTCCGGTTTAATTTATTTTCAGACACAAGCTCTCACTTATTAAGACCACCCAATCCATGCGGCCATGCCTGAGCGCTTTAGCTTGTAGCCATTAGGTTTGGATAAGATTGACAAATAGTGTTACATTTTTTGAGATACCTTAAACATTTGACTTCCTTCATAAATCTTAGGGAAAATTATTATTTTTGTCATGTAACTTTACCTCCTTTTGATTTTAGTCCTATTAACTTTCAAATTTTGATTTTCGTCCTGTAACTTTACCTCATTTTGATTTTGGTCCTGTGACACCCCATTCATGTATAAAAGAGGTAAAGTTATAGGACCAAAATCAAAAAAGGGTAAAGTTATAGGACGAAAATAAAAAAATTGAAAGTTAATAGGACCAAAATCAAAAGGAGATAAAGTTACAGGACGAAAATCAAATTTTGAAAGTTAGTAGGACCAAAATCAAAAAGAGGCAAACTTACAGGACAAAAAAAATATTTTTCCCTAAATCTTATAAATGACACACCTTTTAAAATAAATCGAATAATCGATTTTAATTTTAATAATGAGTATTGTGTGATTTTGATTGGATTAGGATAATACATTTTTATTTTTAGGCTCCAAATTTATAAAGTGGGTCACATGTATTAAATATTAGTGTTTTGTAGTAATTAATTAAAAAAAAAAATTTATATATTTTTTAGGAGAGTGTAGTTGTTATAATTTACTCCCACCGTCTCATAATTATTTTCATATTTTTCTTTTTCGTCCGTCCCACGATTGTTTTCACATCCTATAAAAAAAACTATTACTTTAACTTTATTCTCACAATCCAACTAATCTCATTATTTTAATAATATAATTTTACACAACACTCTACTTTTCTTTAAAATTGTGTCATCCCAAAGGTGAAAACACCTCTGGGACAGAGAGAGTAATATTTATTTTTAACGATTTAATTTTTTTTATTGCTATTTTGGTAGAAAATATATGTATTAGTATTCGTTTTGCTGCGAGTGGTGATCGTAATTAATTACATTTACTTGTTATAAATTTATTTGTAATCTCACCATGGAGATGAGATGGGAAGTATGTATTGAATAGTGAAAATTGAGATAAAAAAGGGTAATACATATCTCGACCCGTGAACAGTAATAGATGGAAATTTTGTATTACATACTATTAAGGTTGTAGAAATCGGAAATCAGATACTTTTTGGCCGCTTAGCGCCTAGTTGCCACCTAGTTTTTTTTTTTAATTTTTTTTTAAAAAAAAATATAAAATTTGGACCGTCTATGATCGCCTAGACACGAAAACGCCTAGAATTGCCGATTTTGCAGAAATCGGATCGGCAAGGGACCACTTAGATCGATTTCTGCATCACTGCATACTATCAAACGAGTTAAGTATTTAAAATCCCCTTATCTCACCCATTTCTCCTTTACCACACAACCTTAATTTATTTTGTTGAATTAGGAAAGATGACAAAAACTTATATACAAATTTCTACGGATTTAAGATCCGTAGAAATATCAATTTTTAAAAATTCGCGGGTCTAAACTGAGTCGGGTCGAATTTGAGTATTTTTTTCCAAAATTCGCGCAGCTTGTAATTTCAGTTTTTTCCGCTTCCAGGTATGTTATAGTTTGGGCAAATGCATGTTACTTTAAGGCAAAACGTGTGTTACAACCAGATTAAATGATGTTTTCTACACACATTCAATTATTTTTGTAGAAGTAAATATTTTTCATACAATGTAACACATGTATATGTTACATTGTATGTGTAACACATATTTATTCTTAATAAAAATACATTTTATCCTATAGTAACAAATATATGCTCATATAATTACACAAATTGAGGAACAAATATGTGTTACAATTAGAGTAAATATGTATTACTGCAAATTTATATTACAATTGAAGAAAATTTGTGTTACTGCAAATGTGTGTTACAGCAAGTGTAAATGTGTGTTACAATTAGAGTAAATGTGTGTTACTGCAAGATCAAATGTGTGTTACTGTATACACAAACATTTATTTATCCTTATAAAAATATATATTATATTTTATATAACATATATAAGGTATTAAATGATGTATTAAGTACATGTATATCATATTATTAACATAAATCAACAAAGAGAATAAAAAATAAATTAAGTAACACATTTATACTTGCAGAAATACATATTTTCTTTATAGTTAATTGAAAAGTACAAAAAATTAATTCTTTAAGAATTAGTAATATAGATTTTGCCTAATTGTAACACGCATTTGCCCAAATTGTAACATACCTGGGAGCGAAAAAAATATATTATTAACATAAATCAACAAAGAGAATAAAAAATAAATTAAGTAACACATATTTATACTTGCAGAAATACATATTTTCTTTATAGTTACTTGGAAAGTACAAAAAATTAATTTTTTAAGAATTAGTAACACAGATTTTACCTAATTGTAACACGCATTTGCCAAAATTGTAACATACATGGGAGCGAAAAAACATATTATTAACATAAATCAACAATGAGAATAAAAAATAAATTAAGAAACAAATATTTATACTTGCAGAAATACATATTTTCTTTATAGTTATTGAAAAGTACAAAAAATTAATTTTTTAAGAATTAGTAACACAGATTTTACTTAATTGTAACACGCATTTGCCAAAATTTTAACATATCTGGGAGCGAAAAAACCTGGAACTACAAGTTGCACGAATTTTGGAAAAAAATATTCAAATCTAACCCGACCCGATTTAAATCCGCAATTTTTTCAAAAATTAATATTTCTACTGTAGAAATTTCTACAGGAAAGATTGGTATTCTTATCTCATTTATTGTATATTTTGTTCATGTGACATGAACTTATAATAAACAAATATCTTATATTGTCTCATGGAAAAAATCGTGTTAGTTATTCCGTGAACAAAGAATTATTACTT